>JADRCH010000300.1:106617-148172 GCA_019843965.1 Rhynchomys soricoides
GTCCCTATAACAGTTACCTTCTCTTCTCTTATATAATAAGTCCCTATGACAGTTACCTTCTCTTCTCTCCTTTCAGCTCCTGCCACCTGCCCACTCCTCCAGGTTCACTCTCCCTTCATTTCCTCTTCAGAAAGGGGCAGGCCTCTGAGAGAGCACAGCCAAAACTTGTTGGAGTCATCAACCAACATTTGGCTTGACTTGAGGCCCATGCCATGAGAGAGACCATCCATGCCCTACTCTGCCTTGGTGGCCAGGAACCTGAAACTGAATAGCCCAGAGACCTAGGGTATAACCAAACGCAATTGTGTGTGTGTGTGTGTGTGTGTGTGTGTGTGTGTGTTTCTTATTTATTTTTATTTGTCCCCTACAGATAAGTAAATATTTCATTTTCTTTTACAAATGCCTTTATTCATTGGAGAGTAAGATTAAACAGATTGACCATGACACTAAGGCTATAAAAGATAACTGTATTTTAATCAGATATGTTTGAATTAACTTTCATCTTTTAAACAGTTAATAAGATTATTTTCTACTGTTTTCTTTAGAAATTTTTCAAATGGAAGGACTATTTTTATGAGATCAAAAGACAGCAAGCATGAGTGTTTCTTTAGCAGTGAATTATTTAACTGCTGATTGGCAGAAATCGATAATCCTGAATCGGACATGAGGTCTGAATTCTATCTCTAATACCCACATAGAAAGCCAACATGATATCACATACCTCTATTTATAACACTAGGGAGGCAGAGATAGGTAAATGTTGAGGACTCATTAGCCCACCACCCTAGTCTCAAAAACATGACAGGCAGCTTCTGCAAAATAGCACCTGTGGTTGACCTCATGGCCACTCTGTGAACATGAGCATATGACCATAAAAGAAGTGCTTCACAATTTGACTCTCACACACACAAAGCAACTAGTGTAAAGATTCTAATTTCTTTCTTCTAGTTATTAGCAGAGATCTTAAGTATTATAGAAGAAATTATCCCTCCTCCATAGAAAATACCTTGGCAAAAATTGTTTGAGTAATATGAAGAAAAAAATCTCCATAAGGAAAAAAGAGGGATTAAGATAAGCACTGGGTTTTCATAACTCAATCAGAACAGCTGAGACCAGTGATCCCCTGTTGATATATGGTAGGAAGCACAAATGTTAGCGAGGTGCCATTCAAGACACTGGCACTACCACCTGAATTCATTGATGAACATTATTCACCTCTGCTCAGTCTATGAATGTACTACCTAAAAATAATGATGGAGATCAAAAATCTCAATCTCCCTGACAGAGCCTAGGGATCATGTGGTAAGACTGTGCTGGCAGCTTCATCTTAAATTTCTGCTTTCGATTGCTATAAATTTTCGCACAGAAAAATCTACTCCGGTGCTAATATTTTTCAACTGGTCTCCTGGTGATACTGCAAGAAATATTGAGCAAAATTTATTCAATTCTTTCGTGTATTTTATCTGGTAAATATTTATTATTTCCTGATATTAACCCATAAACATGTCACCATATGATTCTCTGTCCTGATGAAAATATATTTCCTGGGACCTAGGATTAGAAACATTCTGTAAACACAATGAATAGTAAATTGAGGTTGTAACATAATAGAAAATGAACAATGGGAGTGTTGGCAAGAAATACACTAAGACATAGTAAGTTATATTACCCCAAGTCACACTCTTGAGTAAAACAAGTTTATCTTATAATTGCTTTTTCGCCCCAATTTAACAATGTCACATGAAGAGGACTCTTAAGCCTACTTAAGGAATCAGTTTGCCTGAGTGATATCAAGCATGCCCCACCACCTTTCCTCAAGAACATTTTACTGAATGTCTAAAATTTTATAATTGAGCATTTATATTTTGGGCTGAAACATTTAAATTGGTTGTTGGAAATGATATATTAAGCCTTCTTAGATGTATCCTACTTAATGTAAAGAATTCATCTGATTCATTTCTGAGTATGGAATTCAAAATAGCAAGGATGTGACTCCAGAAGTCATAAATCATTTCTTCCTCCCCCTCCCCCCCCAAAAAAAGTTCTAGGCTTTTCTGGTCCAAAAGTCTCATGGAAGAACATTTAGGACAATTGTAATTAATCTTTAGGGTCACCTCACAAAACAGGGGAGATTTCCGGTTATTGGCTTCCTGACAGTTAAATTATGAGGAACCATAAAAGGATCCAACTGTTTTGTGCAATGGCTTTTGAAAAGACAGGAACGAATATTAGATCAAGATAAAGTCTGGAACAAATTTAGATCAGAAGAGTTTGAATAGATTCATCTATAATCTCTTTCAAAGTTCCCTGGAGTAACAGAATGTGTGTGTGTGTGCATGTGTGCATGTGTGCATGTGTGCATGTGTGTGTGTGCATGTGTGTGTGTGCATGTGTGTGTGTGTGCATGTGTGTGTGTGCGTGTGTGCGTGTGTGCGTGTGTGTGTGTGTGTGTACACGTGTGTACTATATAACAATGCTGTGATCAATTCCGATAAAATAGTAGTCCCACAAGATTAGATATAATGCCTGCCCCTAGAAGCATTATAGTTTTGGCTGCTTTGTCATGTGTGTCAGTAGGGGACAGAGGAAAGAGGCTATGTCTACGGTAAGTGTTCTGTTCTATGAACATCTGAACAATTAGTAGCCTAACTTTTCCCGAGGGTGAAGGGGAGCCAAAATGTCCAGTGATGTGAGGGTCCCGATAGGGACCAGGAACAAGCCAGAGACTAGAAGAACCCCGCCTGGCACCTAGGGCTCTGGGTAGGAGTGAGCCCAAAACAGATGTCTCTTGCATGGGGTGTCTTAGGCACGTCAGGTCAAGGAGCAAACTTCGGATGACCAATAGACAGGCGCCATGGAGGGCTCTAGCCTGAGATGGACCACCAATCAGGTGCCAAGCAGGCCTGGGGCGGAGGGAGTGGGGCAGCAGACCATGCCTTACATGATCCCTGCTTGGAGCCATAATGCACGAATGGAAAAGAACACTCCAGAAACCACTCCTGAGATAACACCGGACATTCAGAGACCCTGGGCACCACTAAGAGGAGCAAGTAAATGGTGGAGACATGGAAGAGAAAGAGGTACAGAAGGATACGAGTACAATGAAGAGAGACAGAACTGGAGACTCAAGGGTAGTGAGTAACAACATAATGTGAGTATCCAGTGATGCCACTTTGGACCTCAGCAGAGTCCACCAGGGGCCATGTCTGAGTCTGTCCTGTAACAACAAGGGTTTGTTATCATCAAAGGCCAGGCAGCTGTCCCTGGTCTCAACTCTGGCCAAGGATATGTTGATGTCTGATGATTGTACAGATCTGCCCCCATCCCTCACATGGGCATTGTGGGAGAGCTGGCCCTGAGGGCTTGAAAGCAGGGCAGCTGACCCTGTCCCTAGCCAGTCACAATACTCTGGAGAGCACCCTGCATATTACGGGAGTTGGGGGCGAGCTGCCCCAATGGCATGAACATGAGAGAGCTGACTCCGCAACTTGTCTGCCATGTGGTAACATGGGCAAGGGAGAGATAGCTCCCCTCTCTTGTCACTTTTGCCACCTATGGCAGGCAGGAGAGCTGGCCCTAAAGTCATGAGAGTAGAGGAAATGACCATGTCCCCCACTAGCTGTAACACTTGGGAGAGCAGGCCCTGCACCTTACCTGGGCAGCAGAGTAGAGCTGGTCCTGGTAGCAGGGGATGCTGGTGAGCTGACCTCAAGCACATGAGAGTGGGAAAGCCAACAGGTTGACCAGCTCAGACACCTCTCAGACCCAGATCCAAGGCTTTGATTTGGCCTACCACAACATCTACCCCATTGATGAACTGTTGGAGTACATGAAGGGGCCGGTCCTACAAATCCAAAACTCAGGATCTCCAAGAAACAGGACAACAACAGGATAGCTGAGAGGAGTCCCAGTGACATTCCAGGATTGAAAGAGTAGCAGAAGCCAGAGGCCATGTATTAGACCAACGAATCATTTCAATGAACATTTGCAGACAAAAAATGTGTGGCCAGAGGGTATAGTGGGACACTGTGACACACTACACCTTCCACAATGAGATTTTTTTTCTCTGTTGTTGGAGAGATTGCAAGGGCAGAGAGTGGGTATGGGGAGGGAAAAATGAGTAGGTCTGGGGTACATGTTGTGAAATTCACAAATAATTTTACCAATAAAAAGTAAGAAAACAAAAAGAGAGTGGGAGAGAGAGAAAAAAGATTAGATATACTGGAGCTCAAAATTTCTTGTCACCTAGTGATAATATAGCACCTCACGGCTATGCCTCACTCACATCACTGTAGTGATGATGTGTAAACAAACATATCATGCAACACACATACTTAAGCATGTTACATAATACTTGATAGTGGCAATAAATAAATATATTATCAGCCTATGTGGTTGCTCTAGTATGCTCTTACCAGCATTTAAAGGTATACTCTTTCTATTAAGACTTAACAATAACTCCCTTAAAGGAATACAAGAGAACACAGATAAAAAACTGGAAAACCTTAAAGAGGACACACAAAAATCCCTTAAAGAATTACAGGAAAATACAAGAACAAAACCATTCAGGAATTAAAAACAGAAATAGAAACAATGAAGAAATCACAAAGGAAGAAAACCCTGGAGTTAGAGAACATAGGAAAGAAAGCAGGAGTCATAGATGCAAGCATCACCAACAGAATACAAGAGTTGGAAGAGAGAATCTCAAATGCAGAAGATACCATAGAAAACATGGACATAACAGTCAAAGAAAACACAAAATCCAAAAAGCTCCTAATCCAAAACATCCAAGATATCCAGGATGCAAAGAGAAGACAGAACCTAAGGATAATAGGTATAGAAGATAGTGAAGATTCCCAACTTAAAGGACCAGTAAATATCTTCAACAAATTTATAGAAGAAAACTTCCCTAACCTAAAGAAAGAGATGAACATAAATATACAAGAAGCCTACAGAATGCCAAATACACTGAACCAGAAAAGAAATCCCTCCCGTCACATTATAGTCAAAACACCAAATATACAAAACAAGAAAAGAATATTAAAAGCAGTAAGGGAAAAAGGGCAAGTAACATATAAAGGCAGACCTATCAGAATTACACCAGACTTCTCACCAGAGACTATGAAAGCTAGAAGATCCTGGGCAGATCTCATACAGACTCTAAGAGAACACAAATGTCAGCCCAGGCTGCTATACCCAGCAAAACTCTCAATAATCATAGATAGTAAAACCAAAATATTCTATGACAAATCCAAATTTACACTGTATGTTTCCACAAACCCAGCCCTACAAAGAATAATACATGGAAAACACCAACTCAAGGAAGGAAACTACACTCAAGAAAAAGCAAGAAAGTAATCTTTCAACAAACTCAAAAGAAGATAGCAACATTAACAACATCAAAAATAACAGGAAATAACAATCACTATTCTTTAATATCTCTTAAGATCAATGGTCTCAACTCCCCAATAAAAAGACATAGACTGACAGACTGGATCCATAAACAGGACCCAGCATTTTGCTGCATCCAGGAAACGCACCTCCGTGTTAAAGACAAACACTACCTCACAGTAAAGGGCTGGAAAACAATTTTCCAGGCAAGTGGCCCCAAAAAATAGGCTGGAGTAGCCATTCTAATATTGGATAAAATTGACTTTCAACCAAAAGTCATCAAAAAAGATAAAGAAGGACACTTCATACTCATCAAAGGAAAAATTTACCAAGAAGAACTCTCACGTCTGAACATCTATACCTCGAATAAAAGAGCTCCCACATTCATAAAAGATACTCTACTACAGCTCAAAGCACATATTGCACCTCACATAATAATAGTGGGAGACTTCAACACCCCACTATCAACAATGGACAGATCTTGGAAACATAAACTAAACAGAGACACAGTGAAACTAACAGATTCTATGAACCAAATGGACTTAACAGACATCTATAGACCATTTCATCCTACATCAAAAGAATAAACCTTCTTCTCAGCACTTCATGGTACCTTCTCCAAAATTGATCATATAATTGGTCACAAAACAAACCTCAAGAGATATAAGAAGATTGAAATAATCCCATGCCTCCTATCAGATCACTACAAATTAAGGTTGGTCTTCAATGGCAACAACAACAACAGCAAGTCCACACATACATGGAAGCTGAACAATGCTCTGCTCAATGATAACATGGTCAAGGAAGAAATAAAGAAATTAAAGACTTCCTAGAATTTAATGAAATGAAAGTACAACTTACGCAAACCTATGGGACACAATGAAAGCAGTGTTAAGAGGAAAACTCATAGCTCTGAATGCCTCCAAAAAGAAACTGGAGAAAGCATATACAACAGCTTAACAGCACACCTGAAAGTTCTAGAACAAAAAGAAGATAATACACCTAAGAGGAGGAGAAGGCAGGAAATAATCAAATTAAGGGCTGAAATCAACCAAGTGGAAACTAAAAGAACATACAAAGAATCAACAAAACCAGGAGGTAGTTCTTTGAGAAAATCAACAAGATAAATAAACCCTTAGCCAGACTAATCAGAGGGCACAGAGATAGTATTCAAATTAACAAAATTAGAAATGAAAATGGAGATATAACAACAGACTCTGAGGAAATTAAAAAAATCATCAGATCCTACTACAAAAGCCTATATGCAACAAAATTGGAAAATCTGGAGGAAATGGACAAGTTTCTAGACAGACACCAATTACCAAAGTTAAATCAGGATCAGATAAACCATCTAAACAGTCCCATAACCCCTAAAGAAATAGAAGAAGTCATTAAAAGTCTCCCAACCGAAAAAAGCCCAGGACCAGATGGGTTCAGTGCAGAATTCTATCAGACATTCAAAGAAGACCTAATACCAGTACTCTTCAATCTATTCCACAAAATAGAAACAGAAGGAACACTATCCAATTCATTCTATGAGGCCATAGTTACACTGATACCAAAGCCCCACAAAGACCCAACAATAAAAGAAAACTTCAGACCAATTTCCCTGATGCATATCAATGCAAAAATACTCAATAAAATTTTTGCAAACCGAATCCAAGAACACATCAAAACCATCATTCACCATGATCAAGTAGGCTTCATCCCAAGGAAGCAGGGATGTTTCAATACCCAGAAATCTATCAATGTAATCCACTACATAAACAAACTCAAAGAAAAAATCCACATGATCATTTCATTAGATGCTGAAAAAGCATTTGACAAAGTTCAACATCCCTTCATGATAAAAGTCTTGGAAAGATAAGGAATGCAAGGCCCATACCTAAACATAGTAAAAGCAATATACAGCAAACCAGTAGCCAACATCAAACTAAATGGAGAGAAACTTGAAGCAATCCCACTAAAATCAGGGACTAGACAAGGCTGCCCTCTCTCTCCCTACTTGTTCAATATAGTACTTGAAGTGCTAACTAAAGCAATCAGAAAACAAAAGGAGGTCAAAGGGATACAAACGCGAAAGGAAGAAATCAAAATATCACTATTTGCAGATGATATGATGGTATACTTAAGTGACCCGAAAAACTCCAACAGAGATCTGCTACAGCTGATAAACAACTTCAGTAAAGTGACTGGATACAACATTAACTCAAGCAAATCAGTAGCCTTCCTACTCTTGAAGGATAAACAGGCTGAGAAAGAAATTAGGGAAAAAACACCCTTCACAATTGTCACAAACAATATAAAATATCTTGGTGTTACTCTATCCAAACAAGTGAAAGATCTGTATGACAAGAACTTCAAGTCTCTGAAGAAAGAAATCGAAGAAGACCTCAGAAGTTGGAAAGATCTCCCATGCTCATGGATCGTCAGGATAAATATAGTTAAAATGGCCATCCTGCTGAAAGCAATCTAAAGATTCAATGCAATCCCCATCAAAATCCCAACTCAATTCTTCATACACTTAGAAAAAGCAATTCTCAAATTCATATGGAATAACAAAAAAACCAGAAGAGCAAAAACTATTCTCAACAATAAAAGGACTTCTGGGGGAATCAGCCTCCCTGACTTCAAGCTGTACTACAGAGCAGTAGTGATAAAAACTGCATGATATTGGAACAGTGACAGGCAAGTAGATTAATGGAATAGAATTGAAGACCCAGAAATGAACCCACACACATATGGTCACTTGATCTTTGATAAAGGAGCTAAAACCATACAGTGGAAAAAAGACAGCATCTTCAACAAATGGTGCTGGTTCAACTGGCAGTCTACATGTAGAAGATTGTGAATTGATCCATTACTATCTTCCCTATACAAAGCTCAAGTCCAAGTGGATCAAGGACCTCCACATAAAACCAGATACACTGAATCTAATAGAAGAGAAAGTGGGGGAAAGTCTCGAACACATGGGCACAGGGGAAAAGTTCTTGAACAGAACACCAATGACTTGAGCTCTAAGATCAAGAATAGACAGATGGGACCTCATAAAATTACAAAGCTTCTGTAAGGCAAAGGACACTATAAATAGGACAAAACGGCAACCTACAGATTGGGAAAAGATCTTTACCAATCCTACATCCGATAGAGGGCTAATATCCAATGTCTACAAAGAACTCGAGAAGCTAGACTCCAGAGTTCTAAATAACCCTATCAAAAAATGGGGAACAGAGCTAAACAGAGAATTCTCAACTGAGGAAACTCGAATGGCTGAGAAGCACCTAAAGAAATGTTCAACATCCTTACTCATCAGGGAAATGCAAATCAAAACAACCCTGAGATTCCACCTCACACCAGTCAGAATGGCTAAGATCAAAAACTCAGGTGACAGCAGATGTTGGAGAGGATGTGGAGAAAGAGGAACACTCCTCCATTGTTGGTGGGAATGCAAATTGATACAACCTCTCTGGAAATCAGCTTGGCGGACCCTCCGAAAATTGGACATAATACTACCTGAGGACCCAGCTATTCCACTCCTGCGCATATACCCAGAAGATGTTCCAACATGTGATAAAGACACATGCTCTACTATGTTCATAGTAGCCATATTTATAATAGCCATAAGCCGGAAACAACCCAGATGTCCCTCCACAGAGGAATGGATACAGAAAATGTGGTACATTTACACAATGGAATACTACTCAGTTATTAAAAACAATGACTTCATGAAATTTGCAGACAAATGGATGGATCTTGAAAATATCATCCTGAGCAAGTTAACACAGTCACAAAAGAATGAACATGGTATGTACTCACTGTTAAGTGGTTATTAGCCTAAAAGTTCGAAATACCCAAGAGTCACTTCACAGCAACAGTAGGGCGGAATGGGAGGTCCCAGATGGAGGACTTGAAGAAGGGACTGAAGGAGCTGAGGGAGTTTGCATCCCCAGAAAGGCAGCAACAGTGGCAACTGGCCTGACCCCCTGATACTCCTGGAGACTGATCCACCAACCAAAGAATACACATGGAGTGACCCATGGTGCTGGCCACATATGCGGCAGAGGAGGGTCTTTTTATCCATCAGGGGGAGTAGAGGCCCTTCGTCCTGAGGGTATTAGATCCTCCAGTATAGGAGAATGCCAAGGAGGGAAGATGAGAGTGGGTGGGTAGATGGGTGGGGGAATACCCCAATAGAGGCAGGGGGGGGAATAGGGAGGTTCTAAAGGGGAGATCTGGAAAGAGGATAACATTTGAAATGTAAATAAAGTAGAAAAAAATAAAATAAAAAAAAATCCAATAGTCATCCTGAAAACATATACACAAAAATAACTTTGCAGAGACTGAGCAGGTTGAAGATAGATGATAGATGGATAGATGAATGGATGAACAGACAGACAGACAGACAGATAGGTAATTAAAGAAGATGCCATACATCTTAGCACGAACAATGCAAGGGATTCATGGGAGGGGTTATTGGGAAGAAAGGGGAAGGGGAAGATAAAAAACAATAATAATATAAATGCATTTAAAAACAAGGTCTAAAAGTAAGTAATACTGCTCTCATTATCACAGGTTTTGGTAGGTTGTGTTTTCATTTCCATTTGAGAATACAAGTTGTTTTTTTTAAGTTATCTTCTCTAGAAGAATATTCCTACTAAAAAATTCAAACAATACACTTAACATAAATCAAAGCTTCTTTTACAATAAGTACTGTAAAACAAGTTAAGAATCTTTCTTTGCTAGTAATGTTAAAGTTTCTTACCATTTTGCTAGCCCTTCTCACAATGATATCAGAAACTACTCTCCTATTTGCATTAAGTATCTCTATTGTCGTCTGTGAGGTACCTTTTCTTTGTTTTGTTTTGTTTTTGTTTTTGTTTTTGTTTTTGTTTTTAATGCCGAAAACTGCAGAACATGGACAGCAAGAATATAAAAGCCAAGTACCTTGCATGAGTGTTGAGCTCAGAAAGCTGCCATCACGCTGCTCAACAATTAATTGCTACTCTCTTCAATGTGTTGAGAAAATTAATAACCACAAGTATTGGCTAATGGAAAGGAATTACAATAACTTCTGGGAGGTGACTGTATAAACCACAAGATGTTTATTAGTTATCTGATGAGGATTTCATCTTAACATAAATTCGTTTACTTGTATTTAAGGAAAAAGTATAAATTACAATACTACCTGCTAACCAGGAAAAAAAAATACGGTCGTTTCACATTTCATTATTTTTAATTTTATTCATTTATTTTTTTACACTTCAGATTTTATCCCCCTCCCTCTCCACCCTCTGACTGTTTCACATCACATATCTCCTCCCCCACCTCACCCTGTTTCCAAGAGGAAGCCCCTAAGGGTTAGATGAGTCTTCCTTGACTGAACCCAGATCCGACAGTCCTCTGCTGTATGTGTGTTAGGGACCTCATAGCAGCTGGTGTATACTGCCTGGTTGGTGAACCCATGTTTGAGAGATCTCAGGGTTCCAGGTTAACTGAGACTGTTGGCACTCCTACAGGGTCACCCTCCTCCTCAGCTTCTTCCAGCTTTCCCCTAATTCAACCACAGGGGTCAGCAGCTTCTGTCCATTGACTGAATGCAAATATCTGCATCAGATTCTTTCAGCTGCTTGTTGGGTCTTTCAGAGGACAGTCATGATAAGCCCCTTTTTGTGAGCCCTCCATAGCCTCAGTAATAGTGTCAGCCCTTGGGGCCTCCCCTTGAGTTGGATCCTACTTTGGGCCTGTCATTGGACACCTTTTTTCTCAGGCTTTTCTCCATTTTTGACCCTGTATTTTTTTTTTTTCAATTACAGGTCAGAGTTTTTGACTGCGGGATGGCAACACCATCTCTCACTTGATGCCCTGTCATTCTGCTAGAGGTGGGCTCTACAAGTTCCCTATCCCCACTGTAGGGCATTTCATGAAAGATCTCTCCCTTTGAGTCCTGAGAGTCTCTCATCTCCCAGGTCTCTGGTACATTCTGGAGGGTCCCCCCACGTCCTACCTCCCAAGGTTGCCTGTTTCCATTCTTTCTGCTGACCCTCAGGGCTTCAGTCCTTTTCCCCACCCAATACCTGATCATGTTCCCTCTTCCCTTCCCTGTCCTCTTTCCCACGCAGGTCCCTCCCTCCCTCCCCCCCCCCCGTGATTGCTTTCTTCTCCCTCCCAAGTGGGACTGAGGCATCCTCACTTGGGCCCTTTGGTTTGTTAACCATTTTGAGTTCTGTGGACTGTATCTTGGATATTCTGTACTATTTGGGGGGATGGGCTAGTATCTACTTATTAGTGAGTGCATACCCTTTTGGGTCTGAGTTACCTCACTCAGGATGATATTTTCTAGATCGCTCCATTTGCCTGCAAAACTCAGGATATCCTCGTTCTTAATAGCTGAGTAGTATTCCGTTGTGTAAATGAACCACATTTTCTGTATCCATTCTTCTGTTGTGGGATATCTGGGTTGTTTCCAGCTTCTGGCTATCACAAACAAGGCTGCTATGAACAGAGTGGAACATGTGCCCCTGTGGCCTGGTGGGACATCTTTTGGGTATATTCCCAAGAGTGGTATAGCTTGGTCTTCAGGTGGATCTATTTCCCATTTTCTGAGGAACCTCCAGAGTAGGTGTACCAGTTTGCAATCCCACCAGCAATGGGGGAGTGTTCCTCTTTCTCCACATCCTTGCAAATATGTGCTGTCACCATTCTGCTTAGCCATTCTGATTGGTGTAAGGTGGAATCTCCGGGTCGTTTTGATTTGCACTTCTCTAATCACTAAGGACTTTGAACATTTCTTTAGGTGCTTCTCAGTCATTCAAGATTTCTCTGTTGTGAATTCTCGGTTTAGTTCTATACCCAAGTTTTTGATTGTGTTGTTTGGGGGGTTTTGGTGGTTAGCTTCTTGAGTTCTTCATATATTTTGGATACTAGCCTTCTATCAGATATGGGGTTAGTGAAGTTTTTTTTCCCAATCTGTAGGTTGTTGGTTTGTCCTATTGACTATGTCCTTTGCCTTACAGAAGCTTTCCTGTTTCATGAGGTCCCATTTATCAATTCTTGATCTTAGAGAGTGAGCCACTAGAGTTCAGTTTAGGAAATTTCTCCCTTTTCCAATGAGTTCAAGGCTCTTTCCCACTTTCTCTTCTATTAGATTCAGTGTATCTGGTTTTATGTTGAGATCCTTGATCCACTTGGACTTGAGATTTGTGCAATGCAACAGTCTATTTTAATTTTTCTACATACATACAGACAGTTAGACCAGAACCATTTATTGAAGATGCTTTCTTTTTCCATTGTATATTTTTGGTTTCTTTGTCAAAGATCAAGTGTCCATAAGTGTGTGGTTTTATTTCTGGGTCTTTAATTCCCTTCTATTGATCAATGTGTCTGTCTCTGTACCAATACCATGCAGCTTTTATCACTATTGCTCTGTTGTATAGCTTTTGGTCAGGGATGGTGATTCCCCAAGCAGTCCTTTTATTGTTAAGAATTGTTTTTGCTGTTCTTGGTTTTCTGTCTTTCCAGATGAATTTGAGAATTGTTCTTTCCATGTCTTTGAAGAATTGTGTTGGGATTTTGATGGGGATTGCATTGAATCTGTAGATTGCCTTTGGTAGGATGACCATTTTTACTGTTAATTCTGCCAAACCATGAACATGGGAGATCTCTCCATTTTCTGAGAGCTTCTTCAATTTCTTTCTTGAAACACTTGAAGTTGTTGTCATACAGATCTTTTGCTTGTTTGGTTAGAGTTAACAAAGATAAGAGAACTTCAGATCAATTTTGCTTATGAATATTGATGCAAACATACTCAATAAAATTCTTGCAAACCGAATCCAAGAATACATCAAAACTATCATTCACAATTATCAAGTAGGCTTCATCCCAGGAATGCTTGGATGATTCCATATACAAAAATTCATAAACATAATACACTGTGTAAACAAGCTCAAGGGGGAAAAATCATTTTAAATTGTACCTCTTCTCTCTCTCTCTCTCTCTCTCTCTCTCTCTCTCTCTCTCTCTTCCTCTCCCTCTCCCTCTCCCTCTCCTCTCCTCTTCTTAGCTTACAGTGCCAAGGTGATACAGTCTACTATGGCAGGGAAGACATAGCAGTGGGTGGAAAAGGCCTAATACAAAGGAGCATGAAGGTGGCTGGTCACATTTCTTCTCTACTCAGCAGGCAGAAAACAAATGAAAAGTGGAGCCATGCTCTAAGGATTCAAGGCTACCCTAATGATCCACTTCCTCCTACAAGGCTTCACCTTCTAAATGTTCGAAAACTTTCCCAGTATTACCAGCTTGAGCCAAATGCTCAAACACACGAACCTATGGGGGACACTGCACATTCACACCTGTAGAGGGCTCAGGAAGTCTTGAGTAAATGTGTATTGTTGACGTGGACATGGCTACCTAAAGGACTCCAAGGTCTCAGGCCCATAGGAAAGCAAAGCCTTTGCCTCAGGTCAGGCTCAGAGAGATGATAGCAAGTCTTCCTCTTGTCCAAGGGGGATAATACCAGCAATATGTTTCCTTCTCCTGGATATTTGAAGCCTGAGACTACTCACCTAGAGACCTCCCAGAGCTAACTCCTTCCCCTGTGCTCTATATAATAAACATAGTGAGGTTCAATGTTGGATAATTGTTAACCACTCCACTGGAGTGCTCACTGCACACTTGAGCTCAGCTTTTCTGCATGTGGTTCTGCATGTCTCCCCTTCCTTCACTCTCCTGACACCTGCGAGGTCAAAGAGCCAAGCTGTGCAGGACAGAGTAACTGCATTCACTGTGATTGCAGAGTACACTCGGGGTGTTCAGTACATAAAGGTAGATCGAAAAGACCTGATGTTTCCTTTCATCAGACTCACAGTTTAATGAAAAATAAATGCTGAACAAATGACAAAACGATAGTAAAATACTATCCTAACTGGCTGGGGTAGCCGTCTGGGGGTGGTAGGCAAAGGCAGAAGGAGGTATGACTTGGTCTCAAAAAATTAAAATATCTACCTCTCTGGAAATCAGTTTGGTGGACCCTCAGAGAAATGAACATAATACTACCTGAGGATCCAGCAATTCCACTCTTGGGCATATACCCAGAAGATGCTCTAACATGTAATAAAGACACATGTCCCACTATGTTCATAGCAGCCATATTTATAATAGCCAGAAACTGGAAACAACCCAGATGTCCTTCAACAGAGGAATGGATACAGAAAATGTGGTACATTTACACAATGGAATACTACTCAGCTATTAATAACAATGACTTCATGAAATTCACAGGCAAATGGATGGAACTTGAAAATATCATCCTGAGCGAGTTAACACAGTCACAAAAGAATGAACATGGTATGTACTCACTGATAAGTTGTTATTAGCCCAAAAGCTCGAAATACCCAAGAGTCACAGCACAGCAACCTTAGGGCTGAGTGTGAGGTCCCAGATGGAGGACTTGGAGAAGGGACTGAAGGAGCTGAGGGATTTTGCAGCCCCAGGGAGGGAGCAATAATGGCAACTGGTCTGGCCCCTCGATACTCCCAGAGACTGGATCACCAACTAAAGAATACACATGGAGGGACCCTTGGTGCTGGCCACATATGGGGCAGAGAAGGGTCTTGTTAGACATCAGGGGGAGCAGAGGCCCTTAGGCATAAGGGTGTTAGATCCCCCAGTATAGGAGAATGCCAAGGAGGGATGACTAGAGTGGGTGGGTCGATGGGTGGGTGGAGGAATACCCCCATAGTGGCAGGGGGAGAGGGAGGGAATGGGGATGTTCCAAAGGGGAGATCTGGAAAGGGGGAAACATTTGAAATGTAAATAAAGTATGAAAAATTAATTAATTAATTAATTAATTAATTAAAATATCTACCTCCATTTTAGATGGAACAGGAAAAAAAACTTTCATTACATTCACTGAGATCTCAAGATATATATCTATTATCAACTTATAGAGGATCACTTTGGCCATTATAAAAGCCTAATATACATATGACTTTTGTTTAACAGTCAAATAATAAATTAATTGCTATGTGCTTGGACATGCCTGCACATGGGAGACAGAAGTGGAAAAACTGCCTACAAGTTTTAGGCCAGACTAGTTTGAACAGTAAGTTACAGACTAGCCATGCCTTCACAGCAAGACCATGTCTCAAATGAACAAAATAACAAACAAACAAACAAACAAAATCTTCAGAAAATGAGCAATGAAAATTAAAAATTTTGAGACTGAGGCTCCAGGCTGGGCTGTAGAATACAGTGAAAAGATGTCACCATGATGATTTTGATGTTAGTAACCTACGATAACTGCTATAAACTACACCAACACTTATGGCAAATAGCATGTATTATATCTTGAAGTCTCTGGTCCAGGAATTATGGAGTAGCCTGGTTTTTCTCAGAGCTCTATGCTCAGCAACTGACAGGTTCTTTGGTCCCAGAGGGTAAAAAAGTGGTAGATGCCATTCAAGTAGTTGATACCTTTCAAATTGATCTTCTCGTGGGTTATTTGAGTGGCCTGGTGACCTAGTGGCCTAGTCAGCAAGTGATCAGAGATGGAGGTAGATGCTTTAGCCTTCAGCCCTAACCATGGATATCATTCCACATCACTTCTATTATATTCCATTCATTGCTTTTTCCCCAGAATTCTTAAACTACTGTGGAGAAAATAAGAAAAATAATGTGTAATGCTAGAGACCAATTTTGACCCAATTTTTGACCAAAATTGATGCCAATTTTGTCTGCTTTTTGTTTATTTTTTCTAAGACTCCTGGAGAAAAATATACAACTTAAACCTAGGAGTAAATTTGTCTGTTGTATTAGTAATAATAGGCTAATTTCTCTAAGAATCTCAAACTTTGCTATTACTAAGATAGTGCCCAGTTTGGGCCATTAAAAGTCACTTTGTCTCACATAGTCATTCAGGTCCTGAGGTTATTCTGCATTATGCCCTGCTTTGTTCAAAATCTTATATACTCCATTTTTAACATAAAAGGCATTTGCCTACAGATATTTTTATGAACCAACAGCAAAACTGGGCCATCACCAGCTAACATGTAGGTGCATAGAAAGTATGCATGGGTGGTGGGGGTTAACCTATAGGAAGAAAAAGTAAACTACTAGGTAAATGACTATCCAGGCCATTACAAGAAAAAAACATACAAGTGGTACTTCATTAGTATAAATGAAGTTCACAGTTCTCAGTGCTGAGAAAGCTAAGTCAAGGTGCTCACAGATCCTGAGTCTATCACGGGGACCCACCTCCTCACTGACAGCTATCTTTGTATGAGCAACTCTCATTTAGATCTCTTTTATAAGGGAACTAGTAACATTCCTGAAGGTTCTTACCCTATGTCCTAATTACCAACCAGAATGGTTAATCATGATTGACAACGTGACATTTAAAACTTAGAATCAGCAAGGAGTCAAACTGTTAGGCATGCCATGACAGTATTTCCAGAGACATTTAACTGAAGAGGAAAGACCTACCTGAATGTATGCTGAACCATGCCATAGGTTTTTGTCGTAAATTGAATAAAAAAGAAGGAGCTGAACATGAGCACATATGTATCTCTGCTTTCTGAGCGTGCACACAATGTGACCAGCTGCTTTAGATTCTGCCATAGAAACTTCCCTGCTGTGATTACCTATACCATCAAACTATAAGCCAAATTAATCCCTTTCTTCCTTAAGTTCCTTTTGTTGGGTATTTGGTCATTACACTGAAATAAGTAACTAATACACAAACTATAGGTCTTGCCTCCTAAAGCCATCACTATGGAAGTGAATTTCAGAACTCAAATTTAAGAAGACAAAAAAATTCAGACCATAGTGCATATTAAAAAGAATTCAATGCTGAAAATTAAAATTAAGCTGTCGACAAATTATCTGAACAAACATTATTTCATTAGAGGCTCAGATAAATACCATGTAAACTGCAAGTTCCATAAAACATATAACATGTTTGGAACTATCCTCCTTAAATAGCATGTGATAGATGAGTTTCATTTAATCATATGTACAAAGATAACTCACTCATAAAAAACTCAGGCTCCAGTACTGGCTCTTGCTTTCCACTGTTAGACATTTTTCTTATTTTCACACAAACAGCAGTCTTTTTAATTAAGCAAATATATCACCTATACCTTGTGATTACAATTAAACAATTAAAATCTTGGAAGTAGAGGCATCATTTGTTTTGTGACATGCAGAGTTGTTCATCTTTCGAAATGACTAAAGAAAAGGGCTCCCCCATGCTTCATGCACTACTTCTGAAGGTAACAGGGTATAATTCATCAATGGATAAAACATGACAGGCAAGTTCAAGGATGACAACAGCACTTTAACTTTGAGCTTGATGGAGTACACACAATGGCAGTCATTCTGTTTGCTACTAGTTCATGGCTTGCAGAATGAACTTTCTCTCACCTTGGGTCCCACTCAACTCTACTATTAATAACTTTTATATTGTCCTTACAATGTTTTGTTTAACATTCAACATTGCCTATCTACATAAATCTACTTCCCATTTTCTTCACCTGCCTTTGCATAAGTGCTCATTACATAGTTTGTCACTATTTCCTGATGGAATATTCTTCTCCCTTCTTGGACCTCCTAATATTTGGTAAATATGAACAACACTCTGCTGAAGATCTACACCCTTCTGAATTTTGCCTTGTTCTCATGAAATAGATTTCCACCTTGAATGAAGTTAATGCTTATAACTCAAAAACATGTTACTTTACTGGGTTGTAAAACTGCTGCATTACAATGTGTACCTCGGGAAGGCAGGCTCCAGAGGCAGGGACTGAGGAAAATCCGGGAGATAAGAGCCTGCCTGCTTCCACCTGTGGCCAGAAACCCTGCCTGGGCCAACAGGCCTCTCCATATACAAGTAGCTCAGAGAGAAAGCTACTCGCCCACTTGTGCTGAGGAGGCAGCAGCAGGAGGACTCCAGAGGCAGGGTCTGAAGAACAGCTGGAAGAAAGAACAGGTCTCCCAGGAATATTGACATCTGAGCTTGAAGGAAAGACAAGCCACAGTCAGAGAGAGAAAGACCACCTAACTCCAGAGATAACCAGATGGCTAAAGGCAAGGGCAAGAACACAAGGAACAGAAACCAAGACTACTTGGCTTCAGCTGAACCCAGCTCTCCCACCACAGCCAGCCCTGGATACCCCAATACACCAGAAAAGGAAGACTCAGACTTAAAATCACTTATCAAGAGGATGATAGAAGATTGTAAGAAGGAAATAAATAACTCCCTTAAAGAAATACAAAAGAACACAGGTAAACAACTGGAAGCCCTTAAAGAGGACACACAAAAATCCCTTGAAGAAACACAGGAAAACATAATCAATCAAATGAACAAAACCATTCAGGAATTAAAAACAGAAAGAGAAACAATAAATATATCACAAAGGGAGACAACCCTGGAATAAGAGATCATAGGAAAGAAAGCAGGAGTCATAGATGCAAGCATCACCAACAGAATACAAGAGATGGAAGAGAGAATCTCAGGTGCGGAAGACACCATAGAAAACATGGACACAACAGTCAAAGAAAACACAAAAAGCACTTAAACCAAAACATCCAAAATAACCGGGATGAAATAAGAAGACAGAACCTGAGGATAATAGGTATAGAAGAGAGTGAAGACTCCCAACTTAAAGGACCAGTAAATATCTTCAACAAAATTATAGAAGAAAATTTCCCTAACCTAAAGAAAGAGATGAACATAAATATACAAGAAGCCTACAGAACTCCAAATAGACTGGACCAGAAAAGAAATTCCTCCCGTCACATTATAGTCAAAACACCAAATACACAAAACAAGGAAAGAATATTAAGAGCAGTAAGGGAAAAGGGGTAAGTAACATATAAAGGCAGACCTATCAGAATTACACCAGACTTCTCACCAGAGACTATGAAAGCTAGAAGATCCTGGGCAGAGCTCATACAGACCCTAAAAGAACACAAATGCCAGCCCAGGCTGCTATACCCAGCAAAACTCTCAATAATCATAGAGGGTGAAACCAAAATATTCTACGACAAATCCAAATGTGCACAGTATGTTTCCACAAACCCAGCCCTACAAAGAATAATACATGGGAAATGCCAACGCAAAGAGGGAAACTACACTCAAGAAAAAGCAAGAAAGTAATCTTTCAACAAACTCAAAAGAAGATAGCCACACAAACAATATAAACAACATCAAAAATAACAGGAAATAACAATCACTATTCCTTAATATCTCTTAACATCAATGGTCTCAACTCCCCAATAAAAAGACATAGACTGACAGACTGGATCCACAAACAGGACCCAGCATTTTGCTGCATCCAGTAAATGCACCTCCCTATTAAAGACAAACACTACCTCACAGTAAAGGGCTGGAAAACAATTTTCCAAGCAAATGGCCCCAAGAAAAGGGCTGGAGTAGCCATTCTAATATCGGAAAAATTGACTTTCAAGCAAAAGTCATCAAAAAAGATAAAGAAGGACACTTAATATTCATCAAAGGAAAAATCTACCAAGAAGAACTCTCAATTCTGAACATCTATGCCCCAAATGCAAGACCTCCCACTTTCATAAAAAAAAAAAACTCTACTAAAGCTCAAAGAACACATTGCACCTCATACAATAATAGTGGGAGACTTCAACACCCCACTATCAACAATGGACAGATCTTGGAAACATAAACGAAACAGAGACACAGTGAAACTAACAGATGTAATGAACCAAATGGGTTTAACAGATATCTATAGAACATTTCATCCTACATCAAAAGAATATACCTTCTTCTCAGCACCTCATGGTACCTTCTCCAAAATTGATCATATAATTGGTCACAAAACAAACCTCAACAGATATAAGAAGATTTAAATAATCCCATGCCTCCTATCAGATCACTATGGATTAAGGCTGGTCTTCAATAGCAACAAAAACAACAGTAAGCCCACATAAACATGGAAGCTGAACAACACTCTACTCAATGATAAATTGGCCAAGGAAGCAATAAAGAAGGAAATTAAAGACTTCCTAGAATTCAATGAAAATGAAAGTACAACTTACCCAAACCTATGGGACACAATGAAAGCAGTGTTAAGAGGAAAACTCATAGCTCTGAATGCCTCCAAAAAGAAAATGGAGAGAGCATACACTAACAGCTTAACAGCACATCTGAAAGTTCTAGAACAAAAAGAAGCTAATACACCCAAGAGGAGTAGAAGGCAAGAAACAATCAAATTAAGGGATGAAATCAACCAAGTGAAAACTAAAAGAACTATACAGAGAATCAACAAAACCAAGAGCTGGTTCTTTGAGAAAATCAACAAGATAGATAAACCCTTAGCCAGACTAATCAGAGGGCACAGAGATAGTATCCAAATTAACAAAATTAGAAATGAAAATGGAGATATAACAACAGACTCTGAGGAAATTAAAAAAATCATCAGATCCTACTACAAAAGCCTATATGCAACAAAATTGGAAAATCTGGAGGAAATGGACAAGTTTCTAGACAGATACCAATTACCAAAGTTAAATCAGGATCAGATAAACCATCTAAACAGTCCCATAACTCCTAAAGAAATAGAAGCAGTTATTAAAAGCCTCCCAACCAAAAAAAGCCCAAGACCAGATGGGTTCAGTGCAGAATTCTATCAGACCTTCAAAGAAGACCTAATACCAATACTCTTCAAGCTATTCCATAAAATAGAAACAGAAGGAACACTACGCAATTCATTCTATGAGGCCACAGTTACACTGATACCAAAGCCCCAAAAAGACCCAACAATAAAAGAAAACTTCAGACCAATTTCCCTTATGAATATCGATGCAAAAATACTCAATAAAATTCTTGCAAACCAAATCCAAGAACACATCAAGACAATTATTCACCATGACCAAGTAGGCTTTATCTCAGGGATGCAGGGATGGTTCAATATCCGGAAATCCATTAATGTAATCCACTACATAAACAAACTCAAAGAAAAAAACCACATGGTCATCTCGTTAGATGCTGAAAAAGCATTTGACAAAATTCAACATCTCTTCATGATAAAAGTCTTGGAAAGATCAGGAATGCAAGGCCCAAGCCTAAACTTAGTAAAAGCAATATACAGCAAACCAGTGGCCAACATCAAACTAAATGGAGAGAAACTTGAAGCAATCCCACTAAAATCAGGGACTAGACAAGGCTGCCCTCTCTCTCCCTATCTATTCAACATAATACTTGAAGTTCTAGCTAGAGCAATCAGGCAACAAAAGGAAATCAAAGGGATACAAATTGGAAAGGAAGAAATCAAAATATCACTATTTGCAGATGATATGATGGTATACTTAAGTGACCTGAAAAACTCCACCAGAGATCTGCTACAGCTGATAAACAACTTCAGCAAAGTGGGGATACAAAATTAACTCAAGCAAATCAGTCGCCTTCCTATACTCGAAGGATAAACAGGCTGAGAAAGAAATTAGGGAAGTGACACCCTTCACAATAGTCACAAACAATATAAAATATCTTGGTGTGACTCTAACCAAACAAGTGAAAGATCTGTATGACAAGAACTTCAAGTCTCTGAAGAGAGAAATCGAAGAAGACCTCAGAAGATGGAAAGATCTCCCATGCTCATGGATCGGCAGGATTAACATAGTTAAAATGCCCATCCTGCCGAAAGCAATATACAGATTCAGTGCTATCCCCATCAAAATCCCAACTCAATTCTTTGTAGACCTAGAAAGAGCAATTCTCAAATTCATATGGAATAACAAAAAACCCAGGATAGCAAAAACTAACCTCAACAATAAAAAGTCTTCTGGGAGAATCAGCCTCCCTGACCTCAAGCTGTACTACAGAGCAGTAATGATAAAAACTGCATGGCATTGGTACAGTGACAGGCAGGTTGATCAATGGAATAGAATCGAAGACCCAGAAATGAATGCACACACATATGGTCACTTGATCTTCGACAAAGGAACTAAAACCATACAGTGGAAAAAAGACAGCATCTTCAACAAATGGTGCTGGATCAACTGGTGGTCTTCATGTAGAAGATTATGAATTGATCCATTCCTATCTCCCTGCACAAAGCTCAAGTCCAAGTGGATTAAGGACCTTCACATAAAACCAGATACACTGAATCTAATAGAAGAGAAAGTAGGGAAGAGTCTCGAACACTTGGGCACAGGAGAAATGTTCTTGAACAGAACACCAATGGCTTGTGCTCTAAGGTCAAGAATCGACAGATGGGACCTCATAAAATTACAAAGCTTCTGTAAGGCAAAGGACACTATAAATAGGACAAAACAGCAACCTACAGATTGGGAAAAGATCTTTACCAATCCTACATCTGATAGAGGGCTAATATCCAATGTCTACAAAGAACTCAAGAAGCTAGACTCCAGAGATACAAATGACCCTATCAAAAAATGGGGAAGAGAGCTAAACAGAGAATTCTCAACTGAGGTAACTCGAATGGCTGAGAAGCACCTAAAGAAATGTTCAACATCTTTAGTCATCAGGGAAATGCAAATCAAAACAACCCTGAGATTCCACCTCACACCAGTCAGAATGGCTAAGATCAAAAACTCAGGTGACAGCAGATGTTGGAGAGGATATGGAGAAAGAGGAACACTCCTCCATTGTTGGTGGGAATGCAAGCTGATACAACCTCTCTGGAAATCAGCTTGGCAGACCCTCAGAAAATCGGACATAATACTACCTGAGGACCCAGCTATTCCACTCCTGCGCATATACCCAGAAGATGCTCCAACATGTAATAAAAACACATGTTCCACTATGTTCATAGCAGCCATACTTATAATAGCCAGAAGCTGGAAACAACCCAGATGTCCCTCCACAGAGGAATGGATATAGAAAATGTGGTACATTTACACAATGGAATACTACTCAGCTATTAAAAACAATGACTTTATGAAATTCGTAGAAAAATGGATGGATCTTGAAAACCTCATTCTGAGCCAGGTAACGCAGTCACAAAAGAATGAACATTGTATGTACTCACTGTTAAGTGGTTATTAGCCTAAAAGTTTGAAATACCCAAGAGTCACTTCGCAGGAACACTAGTACTGAGTAAGAGGTCCCAGATGGAGGGCTTGGAGAAAGGACTGAAGGAGCTGAGGGAGTGTGCAGCCCCAGGGAGGTAGCAACACTGGCAACTGGCCTGACCCCCCATATTTCTGGAGACTGATCCACCAACTAAAGAATACACATGGAGGGACCCATAGTGCTGGCCACAAAGACTGCAGAGGAGAGTCTTGTTACCGGTCAGGGGGAGGAGAGGCTTTTGGGCCTGAGGGTGTTATATCCCCCAGTATAGGAGAATGTCAAGGAGGGAAGACGAGAGTGGGTGGGGGGTGGGCTGGGGAGGTGGGTTGGAGAATATCCCCATAGAGGCAGGGGGAGGGCAGAGGGAATGGGGAGGTTCCAAAGGGGAGATCTGGAAAGGGGGAACCATTTGAAATGTAAATAAAATATGAAAATAAAATGCAACAGAGAAAATACACAAGCAAAAAAAACCAATGTGTACCTCATTACATCCTGGGTCATCCAGATATAGAAAAGAAAAAAATATCTGCATCTCTAATAAGTTGTAATTTGATAGAAAAAATTCCTCCTTCAACCCAGCTTCTTCAAGATCTTTAATACTAAGGAAAAAAAAGAAAAATCTTTTAAAAGATTTTTAATGTTAAAAATCTAACATCATTCACTATTACTTCATTCATAATTTAAAGTAACCATGGATATGTCTCACCAAAATAATCAAACATATTAAATATTGTATAGATAACTAAAATGATTTAGGATTCTAAAAAATTCCAGAACATTAAATTACAAGTCAGAAATTACATTAGAAATTTAGAAGCTCTGGGTGATGCATCTCTTTAATTCAGCATGAAAGAGGCAGAGGCAGACAGATCTCTGAGTTCAAGGCCAGCCTGGTTTACATAGACAGTGTTGGGTAAACAAGAGCTACATAGTGAGGCCATGTCTCAAAAGGAAAGAAAGAAAGAAAGAAAGAAAGAAAGAAAGAAAGAAAGAAAGAAACAAACAAACAAAGAAACAAAGAAACAAACAAAGAAAGAAAGAAACAAAGAAAGAAAGAAATTAATTTAGTGAACAACATGATGGGAGTTTAAATACAGTGTATAGGGAAACTCAGCTTCAAATAACATGTTAAAGAGAAGTAGGCTGAACTGTCTTTGAAGAATAGCCTACCATCAAAAACAGAGCCAAAGAACAAAGTCACTAAAAGGGTTGACCAACTTAAGGTTAATGGATACTGGAAATGTTAACTTAAAATATGTTTTTGTTTTTATTATGTTTTTTGTTTTGTTATTGTTATCTAATTTATTTTTCATATGTAATATGGCTATGTCCACAATTACTATTTCCAAATTGCTATGTCCACACATTTGGAGAAAAAAGCCACCATAATTAGAATTTTATTTGGGAAAGGACTGCATAGTTTCCAAACAGGATAGTCTAGGACTCCAAATATTTCCCATAGTATTCTAACAAGGTGTAATAAGAAAGTAAATATTCAAGCTTAATAATGGCACAAAAAGAGAGCACTTTAAATACAGTATGGGAAAATAGCACCTGATTTTTGCAGGCAAGAACTGAAGTCAAAAAAGGAAATAGACTCAGGAAAATTTATCTGAACCTGTTAAAATGGAGAAACCCAGGTATGGTTCTGCAGTGCTGTTAGTCACTCTAACAAGGGACCAACGCCACACAATTATCCATATCCACAAGTCCCTGAAGAGTGACTTGCTGGCCAGAATTTGACTCCCTATGAATCATTGCAGGACATATTCTGAATCCCAGATTTGGAGAAATAGTAATGGGCCACAACTCTAACATATTACAAGCTATTGAATACAGAGAAAGTAATCTTTTCACAGAGATTAAAAGGGAGAAACCAATACATCTTCCATAGCAATTTTAGGATGTAACAGAAATTCCTATATATAAAAAAAATTTTAATGTCTGTCCTTTTCTTGGGGGGGACAGGAGAAGAGGGGCCTCCTCTGGAACCTTTTCAAAGAAGAAAAACAAAACTATTACATGGGTAAGACATGCCCGCAAAAGTGGTACCAACAGCAATTTGTCATCCCCAGGCAACTTCTTAGAGGCTCCTCAGAAATAAATCCATTCAAACGCATCCGGTAATTCTAGAAAACAACATCCATGCCCACTTTCAATTTCCAATTTTCCTACCTTTTAATAAAAAACATTACTTGAAGGTAAAAGAAATCTTTGAACCATCACTTACAATAAAATGCAGGCAACGAAAGAGCAAAATCTAAAAGAACAATTTTCTATCCCTTGTACAAAACATAAAATCCCTTTTGTTTCAAGAAAATATGTACAAAAAGCACTTCTACTTAAAACATGCATTAAAAATGAATATGGAGATAAATGTATTCTTAGTTAGCAATTACTGAAAGTAACTTCTTACATAGGTGGCTTACATTTTTTATTTTCATATAAAATTGCTATGGTCAGTTTCCGTTCAAGCATAACATTGTTAAAATACTAATATTCGGGATGTTTTATATGGAAAATAAACAGAAAATAGACAAATAAAAGTAGTCACAGTGCTGTATCATCTTTCTTATAAAAAATTTCAGAGGATCAAACATCTTGGCTGGTAAGCCATGATTCCGTGTTTTTTGTTTATTGCACAAAACAGTTTTGCTTTGTTCAAAATCTCATCCTGTAAAAGGAGATTTTTCCATGACCAATAAACATTCACCTTCATATTTGTGTTCATACAGATATCAAAATACAAAGCATGAGACAAACACTTACCCAAATACTTGAATTGAGTTATTTTGTACTTGGGAGTTATATGTCTAAAAGGACCTGAATGCTCCCTCCAGAAAAATATTGGATGAGATATTGAATCTAGTAACTATTTTTAAGAATGGGCTGCCAAAAATTTTGATACTTATCAAACATGAAATTAACTCATCAGAATTTCTGCCACATATGGCAAAATAATATCTTACTAGACCAGTTTATACAAAAAAAGAAAAACATATAAATTCAGAAACTAAGAAGAGGTTCCTTAATATGTTGTGTTACTTATCCCCAATGCAAAGAGGATGCTCTCCTTAAAGGCATGCTATAAATCATTTCTGCATCCTGAATACTTTGTTGGTTAAATACGAAATTAATATATGCATTAACTTGAACATTCAGTGCTCAGTAAAGACAGAGCTGGATAATTGTAACTTATTTAAGCAGAGGTACAGAAAGGCCCTTATCTCTGAGCACTACCTATGTACCCCGGGTAGACACAGAACAGCTGGATGTGGTATCACATAACTATAACCCAGCACTCAGGGGGCATATAGGCATACAAACAATTTGCTTAGTCCAGGTGTTTTTGTGACTTCTTACTATGTCCAAGCTCCTACTCACTATAATGGCTACCTGGATTTCGTGCATTGCCAGTATTGTACAACTAATTTAAATAATCTCCTCTGCATCACTTCTGGAACATCCAGTGGCCCTTCATGGACACTGTAAAGGGGAAATTTAGAAAATGTACTACCTTTGATGATTTCAAGCTCCAAAATCATGCAAACGATATTCAATTTTCAGCAAACTTTTCTGGGATTTTTTTGTATCATTTGGCATCATAAAAACGTGAATGTGGGATTAGAAGTTTGTAAAGATCAAACACTAGTGAATATTATTAAATCCAAAGTGATTTTGAAAATGATGACTTCATATACACTAACTACAGAGAAGAAAAGAGCTCTACTTAGCTTCAGGAAATTACTTCACTTTCAATATTTTATCTGGGCTCTGTTCTCCATAAACACAAAAAGTATGAAAACTTGCTACTTCCTCTTGATTTGGGAGATTTTTTTCAGTCTTATTTATTTGAGAAATTTGACACACTTGAATTCTTTCTGTAAAAGCTCAGTGAGTCCTTGTCTTCAGAATATGGAGAAATAGCCTCCCTTCACTTTATCAATATACCCACTTCAAACAGCAGATGAGCAGGTCCAAGATTCTTCACAGAGAATGACTTCGTGTGTGTGTGTGTGTGTGTGTGTGTGTGTGTGTGTGTGTGTAAAGATCAACTGCACTGTGGGGATGTACTAGAACATTGTCCTACTGTCTCTGCCTCTGCCTGCATACTTTATTATTTATAATGTAGCCAGAAACTGATAATAACCTAGATGTCCATCAACAGAAGAAGGGATAAAGAAAATATATTACAGTTTTACGTTGGAATACTACTCAGCTGATTTTTAAAATGGCATCATAAAATTGCAAGCAAATGCATGGAACTAGAAGAATAATCTTGAGTAGGTAACCCAGATACAGAAAGATAAATATGTATTCACTTATAAGTGGATATTAACTATTAAGTAAATGATAACCTAGTTACAATCCATAAACCCAAAGAGGATAGGTAAAAAGGAAGGGCTTAGGGGGAACATATGGATCTCCCTGGGAGAAGAAAGTAGAATAGATTTTACTGACAGAATTGGAGTGGGTGGGGACAGAAACAGCGGGATCAAGTTGGTTGGGCTGGTAGGCTGGAAGGAAAGAATGCAGAGAAAAATGGCTAGAATTGAAGGTGGGGAACATTTTTGGAGTGGTGTGAAAACTTAATGCAATGTAAACCTCCAAGAATGTATGAAGGTGATGTTAATGAGGACTCCTAGTAATGGGAGATAGTCTCAACTGACTATCTCTTGTTGCTAGGCGATGCTTCCAAGGTGGGGCTGAATTGCATTCAATTGAGTTGTTGGCCAAGGGAGTTACATGAAAATCCCCAAACAACACAGGTTGTTACTAAGACAAAGGGTTGCTCTCTGAAAACAAACAATGGGGCCCCATGGCCAAGGACAATATCCACACAACTCATTAAAAATGGAGAACTCAAGTTGGTGCCTACCCAGAGTCTTTATCCCTATATTCTAGTCTCTTTGGTGTGGGAAGTTACTTTGCAGGCTACCAAAAGAAAAATGTAGACACCAACCCAGCCACAAAACCTTTGTTCTATAATCTGTCCTCCTTTCAAAATATGCTAGGGCAATAGTGGCACAGAACCTGTGGGAGTAGCCAGCCAATGTCTAATTTGACTTAAGGCCCATTCCATGAGAAGGAAACCATGCCCAATATAGATTGGGTAATGGGTAACCAAGAACAAGAGATTAGATAGCCCAAAGACTTAGGATGAAACCAAACATTACTGAGATAGAGATAGAGATATAGAGATAGAGATAGAGATAGAGATAGATAGAGATCGAGATAGAGATAAATAGATATAGAGCTATACATTCAGAGACCTATAGCCAGACAGTCTGTGGAGAAACAGTCTAAATGGAATGTCTCTATCAAATCCCTCTCCTCAAAGCTCAGAGAATCTCTCAGAAGAGGAGGTAGAAAGAACCTAAAAGTCAAAGGGAATGGAGAACAAGGCCCTCTGAACTAGTTAAGCAAGGTAATTATGAACCCACAGTCACTGAAGCAACAAACACAAGGCCTACATGGGTCTATATCAGGATTGCTGCGTATATATTATAGCTATTTAGTTTAGTAACTTTGTGGACTCCTGAGTCTAAGAATGGGTGTGTCTCTGACTCTTCTGCCTGCTCTTGGGACTCTTTTCCTCCTGTTGAGTTGCCATATCTGATTTCAACGATAGGCTTTGCTTCATCACATTTTATTTTGTCATGTTTGATTGTTATCTCTTCAAAGCCTGTTCTTTTCTAATGAGAAACAAAAAGGGAGTGGATCTGGAGGGGAGGGAAGTGTGGAGGAAATAGGATGCGTAGTGGGAAGGGAAACTGTAATCAGGATATATTTGTGAGAAAAGAATCTATTTTCAATAAAAGGGGAAGAGAAAAGAAAAGGAAAGGAACAAACAAAAGAACAAAGAAAAAAATAAAAAAGGTACTTTCAATGGCTGATTCAGAAAGATTTTTCCCTAACAGAATATTTTTATTAATTATTTGGAAATTTCATGCAGTGTACCCTAATCACATTTGCTTCCCATTCCTCCCAGGTCTACACTCATACCCTTGATGCACCCCCCCCCAAAAAGAAAAAAAATACTAAGTCCAATTTGTATTGTCCACATACTCACAGCAGCATAGTAAAACAAATGCCCAGTGGCCAGCTCCTTAAAGAAAATTGAGACCTTCCCTATCCCCTCAGCAGAATCCATCAACTGTGAAGACTTCACTTCGGCATCTTTATCACAATCTTGAAGGACTCTCTTCAATAACTTCCTGTCTGCACTACTTCTTTGGGGGGAGAGCGGTTATTGTCACAGACGCCTCAATGTCTCTAATTCTTGTTTATGAGTCTGCAGTCCATCAATACTACTGCAAAGAAGATCCCTTCCTCTGACCTAAAAGAGTTCTTCTGAGCTCTAACCTAAAAGAAAATGTTTTGATAAGACTTATAATGTGTCAGAGAAAAAGAACAGGCATATAAAAGCCTCTAAAAGACCTTTCTTAATAAAATCTGGCCCGAAAAGATAAGGAAATACTGTAGACAATCAACTATCCAGGGCTATAGGAGCTCACAGAGACTGAAAAGATCATCAAGGAGCCTGCATGGGTCTGACTAGGTCCTCTGCATATTATAGTTGTGTAGCTCAGTGTTCTTCTGGGACTCCTAACAGTGGAAGCAGAGGCAGTCTCTGACTCTTTTTCCTGCTTTTGTGACCCCTTTTCTCCTCCTAGGTGGCCTTAATATAAGGGAATGCCCCTAATCTTATTGCAATTTGTATGACATAGTTGATTGATATCTCTGGGAGGCCTGTCCTTTTCTGAAGGAAAATGGAGGAGTAGTGAATCTGGGGAAGAGGGGAGATGAGAAGGGAAGAGAGGAGAGGAGGGAGGGGAAACTGTGGACAGGATATAATATATAAGACAATAATAAATAAAAACTGAAAGAAAGAAATCCTGAGAAGATCTCAAAAAACCAAAAAGGAAAAAGAAAAAAAAAGAAATCCTGAGAAGAAACAAAAGAATCAGGTTAAAAATAATGAAGAAAAATTAAACTCTTATTGGATTCTATCATAAAACTAAACAGTGACAAAACTTGGCAATGCATCACTGTGGTGGTTTGAATGTCCTTGGCCCAAGGACTGGCACTATTAAGAGGTGTGGCCTTGTTGGAGAAAGTATGTCACTATCCAGGTAGACTTTGAGATCAGTTCCAAGCTGCCTCGATGCTGAGTCTTCTCCTCACTGTCTTTGGATCAAGAAGTAGAACTCTGGATACTGCCATGCTTCCTGCCATGATGATAATGGACTAAACCTCTGAACCTATAAGCCATCCCCAAATTAATATTGTCCTTTGATGTCTCTTCACAGCAGTGGAAACCTTAACTAAGACAAGCATTTTGTGAAATAATTTTTTTCTATCTAAATTATCCTATAAGTACAAGAAAATAGCATGCAAAAATCAGTAATATTGTTTCTATGCATTTTTCTTGAGGAAAATGCTTGATTGAACTTCAAACCAGAGACTTCTGTACTAGTTTTTTTTCAGCTGTTGCCATAAATACCTCGATAAAAAGCAACTTAGGGGAGAAGGGGTATTTTAACTCAAAATTCCAGATAACTGTCTATCCCAGCAGAGAAGCAAAGACAGCAGGAACTTGAAACAGCTGCTTGTGTCATATCCACCATCATGAGTATAAAGAAATGAATGCAAACATGTATACTACTCAGTTTGCCTTACCCTTACATAGTCCAAAATTTAAATCCAGGGAATGATGCTACCCACAGTTGGCTGTGCCTACCTAAAGAGGAATTTTAATCCAGCAATATGACTGTTCTGGCAAGAAATCACATCCAAAGACCTGGTAGGTCTATGTGATCTGACTGAAATGCAGACAAACTCTAGATTATGTGTGATCTGGCTGGAATAGAGATACAGCCTTGATATATACCTTTAATCCCTAACAATGAAGGTAAGGTTAGTTTGTAGAAGGAAGCAGCCATGTATGAAAGTGATGTCTAATTAAGGGGCAAACAATGTGACAAATCAGAAAAAGGATATGCCCAAGTCTCATGATAACAGCACAGAAAGGAGAGGCTACTTGAGAACAGGGCAGAGAAAAAGGTGTGTGACAGTCTTAGCAGGACAATTTACAAAGACAAGTGCCAGATCGAACAAGCTAGACACAGATGTAGACAGAAGTAACCGGAATAGGAGAAGGAGCTGGAAGATTAGAATATTTTGAAAAGTTAATATGAGTTCAAGCAGTACAATTCAGTCAGAAGCTAAGAGAAGCCAGATTGAATCAGTCAGCTTGAACAGAAACTAGATGCTTCAAGTCTATGCCTAGAAATAGTTAGACCAGAGCTTGGGTACAGCTTTAATTTCATCCCTCCATCTGAGGAAATAAAAGTGAAATTTACATGTTCCTACATTATTCAACGTAATCAGGACAGTCCTCCACAGACTTATCCACAGGTCAACCTGATCTAGACACTTTTTATCGATGATCTCTTCCTAGGTGATTCTAGGTTATATCAAGTTGACAATAAAACTAACCATATCATTAAGGAAATCATGACAATAACATAAAGTATGATAAAAATAAACTTAAACAGTAAAAACTGTAGGTCTAGAAGGAGAAAGTACAAGAAAAATAATGCACAAGTTAAAAAAAACCAAAATTTTCAATACTTTTCAAACAGGGGCTGAAATTTTATTTATTTTCTTACTGTGAAACAAAGTATTAAAAAAATTATCTTTTCTAAATTTATTTAGTTAAGACTAAAGAACACAGGGCTGAAGAGATGGCTTAGCAATTAGGAGTACTTTCTGTTCTTGCAGAGACCGTAGGTTCAATTCCTAGCATCCACATGGCTCACAACCGTCTATAGCTCTACTTCCGGGGATCCATCACCCTCTTCTGGCCTCCACAGACAAGAAGCACATATGTAGCACATATGTAGATGCAAACAAAAACTCACACATATTAAATAAAATAAATATTAAATATTTTTAAAAAAATAAAAAGAGCACATCTATTCTTCAATAGAAACAGCTTTTCCTGGGCTAGGCCATGGTGGTGCACACCTTTAAACCCAGCATTCAGGAGGAAGAGGCAGGTAGATCTCTGTGAGTTTGAGGCCAGCCTGTGCTACAAAACTAGTATGTGCTACAAAGCTAGTTCCAGGACAGCCAGGGCTACATAAAGAAACCCTATCTCTGAAAAAAATGAGAGAGAAAGAGAGAGAGAGAGAGAGGAAAAAAGGAAGAAAAGACAGACAGACAGACAGACAGACAGAAAGAAAGAAAGAAAGAAAGATTTTTAAATAAATTTTTTCATCTGTGTTCATATGGAAATATGAAGTAAGGTAAGTTTTGTATTCATAACATTTCTAAGAAAATTTAATGACAAGAAAACAAAAAGGGGTTTTAGTGACTTTCCATTACAATTTAAAATCAGAATGTCAAAATAGTAATACAGCACAGTGAAGACAATTCTGTGAGGATAAAGGCAACAAGGTGCAGATAAACTTCCTTCTTGTGATCCTGCTTCTTAAGGCAAAGACCTAAAAGTGGCAGAAGCTCAGGACCCTGGATTTGTTTTTGTTCCAACTCTTATGCAGAAGCAAACAAAAGGCTGACAAGCACTGTTGTAATCTCTGCCTAACATGCATCTACTGTAATGTAAGTTGCCAAAGCATTTACACTAAGATAATAAGGCTTTCTTTTGTGAAGGGGAAAGTAAAACAAGACTCTCCTATAGTTCCCACAGTGAAAGAGGGTAGTCCTCTGACTTTGTTTTTGAATCTTTTTAAATTCAGGAAAATAAGAGCTTCCAGTTATAATAGATTATAACCTTCAGTATTCACTATGTATGAAAGAAAAATTGAGAAATATTTAAATATTTATGTTAAAGCATGAATAATCCCATTAATGTTAATGTAACTAGATTTATGAAAAGAAAAAAAGAAAACAAAGACATTAAGAAAACGTGGTTTACGCTTTTCTGGATTTCTTCAGCATGTGATATGCTGAGAACAACTATGTTCTCAAATCTGCTTCAGTATTCACTGTTTTATCATATTTTAAGTAAAATATATAAAGAAAATGAAGCCCCACAATGAGGATTCTTAGAAATAGAAAACTTTGATAGTATTTTGTTTTACATGCTCTTTCATTTAAATACAATTATCTGTTATACAATTTTCAATGATCTTTGAGTTATGTATACTTTATATCCTTTGAAACCATTAGTTAAGTATCACCGAACTCAAATATTGCAGAGGAATGGATTTCCATTCCAAATACTCATGTCTGGTGGCTTGTAGCCATTTTTAACTCTAGTGCCAGGGGATCCAATGTCCTTTTCTGGGCTCATCTGGCACCTGAACACACACACACACACACACATATTGATGCACTCCAATTACAATATAAAAATCACATTTTTAACTCTTCTCAACACTAAACACTTTAACAATAAGTTACTGAGAGGCTGTCAAGGTCATAATAACATTTACTTTTTTCTAATTATCTAATTTTCAACAAAAGCTAATATTTTGTCACTGGCAACAAAGAAAGGAAGAAAATGATAGGTTCACATAATTGATTTTTGGGAAATGTTTGTTACTATCCACATCTTAATACTCAGTCTGTCTGTCAGTTATTCCCTAAAGACAAAACAATGCCATTCCAAGAAAATCACACATACTCTTTTTCCTTTTTGATGGTGGTTATGGTAGTGGTGGTGGTGGTGGTGGTGGTGGTGGTGGTGGTGCTGGTGGTGGTGTGTGTGCGTGTGTGTGTGTGTGTGTGTGTGCAGGTGCCACTTGAGCCCATAAGAGGACATTGGATCCCCTAGCAATAGAATTAAAAATGACTGAGAGCTGGAGAGATGGCTCAGTGGTTAAGAGCACTGGCTGCTCTTCCAGAGGTCCTGAGTTCAATTCCCAGCAACCACATGGTGGCTCACAACCATCTGCAATATGATCTGATACCCTCTTCTGGTGTGTCTGAAGACAGCAGCAGTGTACTCATATACATATAATAAATAAATGAATCTGAAAAAAGAAAAGAAAAAAAAAGAAAAGCAATTCTTATAGCCAGACAGTGGTGGTGCATGTCTTTAATCCCAGCTCTCTGGAGGCAGAGGCAGGCGGATTTCTGGGTTTGAGGCCAGCCTGGTCTACAGCGTGAGTTCCAGGACAGCCAGGGCTATACAGAGAAACCCTGTCCCGAAAAACCAAACAAAAAGGCTGTAAGCTACCAGACATGGGTATTTGGCATGGAAATCCATTCCTCTGCAAGAACAGCAAGCACTTCTAACCACAGAGCTATCTCTGTATTGCCATGTTCTTTTACTTAAGACACCATTGTAGTTTGTGAAGTGGCAGAGGAGCTTGCCAAGTCTGGCTTGTCATGTAAGAGAAAGTATAACATGGTATCCTGCCCCTGGAACTGAGCCAGCAGGGCATAGGCCTCCATGAGTGATCAGAGTTGCTATAGGTGTAAGACTTGTTTGTATAATAGTGTGCATATTTTCATGTTCCTCCTTCAAGGAAAATCCTCTCTGCCAACGTTAATGACTCCATGATAATCAGAGGCAGCATGAGTCTGGGAGTCAAGGGTTTGTCTATGTCTCAGCAAAATGGTAGAATACTGTGAAAGACCTTAATGTTGTAGGGGGGAAAAAAATGCTGTAAACATGAATTTGAATTTAATTTCTCTACTATGCAAAATATAAGGATGCAATATGAATTATATTAGGAACCTCACAGATCTAAAGGAGCAGTGGCAGCACTGTGAGCCAGCTGTCAGAAAGATACTAAGGAAGGAGATGAAGAGATCTAGGGAGTGGTGATCACAGAGCAATGTCCCACCCAGCTAAGGTTTTGTTTGGTTTTTTATTTGTTTGTTTGTTTACACTTACAAAGGCTGGTAGAATCCTAAGGTCAAGGTCAGCCTGGAACAGAGGGAGCCCAGGCCCAGGTGTGAAAGAAATGGTAATTTCAGGGTGATTTCAGCTATCTTATTGTCTTTTCTTCTGCTTACTCTCTCTTTCTAAGAATCAAGGGGCCAGGGTCTTGGGATGCTGACTCATGAGATAATCAAAAGGGAACCTGGGGTAATGACTGAATTAATGTGTAAATTAAACCTGGACTTTTGATCTGCAAAGATGAGCTATCCGAGAGTTTTAGAACAGCAAGAGAAAGCTGTCTTGAGCACAGCAGAACGTGGAGAACAATCTGATACACTGCCTCAAGAAGAACCAGAATGAGAGAGCAATCTAGAAAGCTATCTCAAGCAGAACATAGACCGTCAGATTGGACCCACAATTTGACTTTGAGTCTTTTGTTTCACCGTTCCCAGACACCCCTTCTCTCAGAGCCCTTCTCCAAGGCAAAGCTGGTCCTTGGCAGGAGCTGTATGAGGACTGTTATATAATACCGAATAAATTAAATATTCTTATCAATCAGATTTTTAATAATTTGATTCCTTCTTCAAAGACATTTTAAGTATAACTGTCCACATGGAAGCTGAGAGTGAGTGAAAATAAGGAATATGGCAATTACTACAAGTTTGGTGCTACTCCTTTGATTTAGGACAATGTGCCAGCTGTTCTCCCACAGCAAACAAAAGAGAGAGAGAGAGAGAGAGAGAGAGAGAGAGAGAGAGAGAAAGAGAGAGAGACAGTATTATTATAAAAGTAGTTGTGCCTTCTTGAACTCCACTGAGAAGTACACAAAGCACTGTGAGGTCCTGGTTATGCTGAAGACCTAACCAACTTTCTTTTCATTTTCTATTTCCAAAGAGTACAAAACAAGTCAGAAGTAGGATCATCTGTGGCTGTCCAGGTGGCCCGTGTACACAGAAGACACACATACACAAACACAGAGACAGAGAAACACACACAGAGACACACAAATATACACACCGAGAGACAGAAACAGAGATAGACACACACAAATACACAGATACATACAGACACACATACCATACATAGACACACACACACAGAACTACGCAAATACAGAGAGAGACAGACACACACACACATAAAGATAAAGACATACAGAGACACACAAATATACACAAAGAGACAGAGAGAGAGACACACACAGACAGACAGACACACAAACACACAGACACACATACAATACATACGCAGAAACACACAAATACGCAAAGAAAGACAGAGAGAGAGATACACACAGAGAGAGACACAAATACACAAAGACAGAGAGAGAGATACACACAAATACACAAAGAAAGACACAGAGACAGAGAGAGACACACAAACACAAAGATACAGACACACACAAATACACAAAGACAGAAAGACAGAGACATAGAGAGACAGAAAGAGACACACAAACACACACAAATACACAAAGACAGAAAGACAGACAGAGAGAGACACACAAACACAAAGATACACAGACACACATAGACACACACTATACACACACAGAGAAAGATACACACAGAGACATACAAATATATAGACAGACAGATACACACACACACACACACACACACACACACACAGAGGGGACCTTTCCTGAAGAACTTGCTTTTGTGACTAGTGTTTTAGAGCTGGTAAATGAGTGCTAACCCTTACAGGAATATGGTGCTGTTTCCTTCATTAGTCATAGCCATTGCACATGATTAATTTTAATGTTCCTAAGGTTTTACCTTCCATGAATATTTTTGTATCAGAAGTTGCTCCTAAAATTTGAAGAGAGTTACTCTCCCTGTGCTGGCAGATGGTTTTATATAACTCACTACAGCAAACATAACCTGGTGACGTGGACTCTGAACCATGAAGTAGTCTCCCAGGAAGCATGTCAGTGGGTGAAACATAGCCTCTCTGTCTCACAAACATTGCCCCGAAGAACATATTAGAAATTATATATACTAAACATACCTCTAATATATAGTACTGGCAAATATGCTCATTAGTTCTATAAATAATCTTCATTACTTTTACTGCATTTTTATTGGTGGCGGAGGTACTAATGGTAGTGGTGTTGATGGTGACTGTTTGTGTGGTGTGTGTGTGTGTGTGTGTGTGCGCACTATCTTACCAATCCTAAATAATCTTTAATAATTATGACATACTTTTTAAAATTTTCTCAATAGGTAACAAAAATTAATTATATTCCTAAGGGTTTTAAGAAATATTTATTTTCACATGAGATTCTAGTATTAAAAGTATGGTGAAATGATTATCCTATGAAAATAGGATTAAAATTAAAAAATAAATTTGCAGAAAATGTTTATTATTACTATTATTATTATTATTTGTCATTTATTATTATCATTTAGTAGTAGTAATATTTGCTTTGGATACAGCATCACTACTATTGAAAACCTTATGTATTAATTTTTTATGTAATTTTTAACAATAGTAAATCTTTTAAAAGCATTGTTTCATTTTCTCATAATCCAGATCAGAAACAAATATTTTGGGAAAAGTACCTTATATTAATTTTTAGTAGAAATATTGTTAGTAGTTATTATTACTAAAATGAAAACATAAAAAATATGATACAATTTTATTTAGAAATGTCACTGTTACAACTGCCAGTGTCTAACTCCCCAAGTCCCCAGTGATGCCTCCAGTGCTATAGAGAAAGAACGGTATCTGTCCAAACTAAGGAAGTTCTTTAAGGGTGAAGAACTGTTAATGTTACCAACCCTCAAGATTCTGCTTACAAAAATTATTACAATTGCTATTTGAATAGAAGAAGAATAGGAAGATATACACACATGAGATCCAATTTGTAATTGTAAATTTACATTAACAATGTGAATTTAAGCAAACTGTTGTGTTCCATGGTCTTCAGTTTCATATTGAACGAAAAAATGATATGAGTTGGTTCTTTGTGGTTATGGGTAGAAACTGCTACAAAATAATGAACCTCAGACATTCTTCTCTAAAGATAAGACAAAGGTGCTAAGACAACTTGAAAATGAGACAATACTAGGTGTGGTGGTGCATGCCTTTAATCCCAGCACTCAGGAGGCAGAGGCAGACAAATCTCTATGAGTTCAAGACCAGCCTGGTCTCTAGAGTGAGTTTCAGGACAGCCAATGCTACATAAAGAAACCCTGTCACAAAAACAAACAGAAAGCAAAACAGCGAAAACAACTACAGGAGGAATAAACTGGACCACAGATCTGATGTAGTAGGTTTGTTTATTGTTCGTTTGATTGTTTGTTTGTTGCCTTTATCGGGGCAAATTTAACTTATGGACACAGGCAGGAAGACATCGTGCTAGTAGCTGAGACCTTGCATCTAATCCACAAGTTGGAGGCAGAGAAAGACTGAGCTGGCATGTGCTTCCGAAACCTCTAAACCAACTGCTAGTGATGAAAGAAATGCTTTTCCTCCCCTCCTCCCCTCTCCAGAGATAAGGCCACCTAGCTAGTTGATATTCCCTGTGGGAGGGGTTGACAAGAACTGAGATATTCCACCAGGGTCCCCTCCCTCCCTCCAAGCACACAGAAGAAGCAGGTTAGAAAGCACTTAGGCTGGAAGGGAGGGGCTGATTAAGCCCTTGCTACCTCATTCCCTAAAGACCAATCAGTTTAAAAGTCACACTGTTCTGCCAATCACATTGTACCTAATGGCGGCTGCTCTAAAATCCTATATAAGGTCCCTGAATGGGTCCCACCAGAGTCGCTTCTGCCTCAAGTGCAGGACGACCCCAATGCATTGGAAATAATAAACCTCTTGCTGATTGCATCACTCTTGATCTCTGTGTCTTTGCAAGGGTGAACTACTCGTAGTTGCGACTTTTGGGTCCAACAGTGACAAACTTCCTACACAGACTCCTTTTAATCCTTCCAAAGACAATTCCAAGAACTAGAAACCAAGCATTCAAATATATACATGCACGGAAACTGTCTTAATTAGAGTTTCATTGCTGTGAAGAGACACCATGACAACAACTCTTTAAAGGAAAACATTTAACTGAGGCTTGCTTATAATTTCAGAGGTTTAGTCCATTATCATCATGGAGGGAAGCAAGGTGGAATGCAGGCAGACATGGTCTGTCGAAGGAGCCAAGAGTTCTACATCCAGATCTGCAGGCACCAGGAGGAGAGAGATGCTGAGTCTGCCTTGTGCTTCTGAAACCTCAAAGCCCAAGTGACACACTTTCTCCAACAAGGCCACACCTCCTAATAGTGCCACTGTCTGGTGTCCAAGCATTCCCCACAAGGACCATTCTCATTAAAACCATCATAATAGATAGTATTTTGTTTTTATTTTGTTATCATTTTTTCAAATTTGATTCTCTTGTGATGAAAGCACTTCACGCAATACCTCTAAACCTAAAAATTTTTTAGAGATTTTATTTTGAAGGCACTGGAGTCTCTTAAGATTTTTGAGCTGCTCCTTTGGAATCTTTTTTCTTCCTCAGTTGAGAGTTAGCAATTCTGTAACTAATGCAAGAAGCAGAGGTGGAGACCAGTGGTGGAACCTTTATACATGTGTGTAATAGACTGCTACGAATCTTACGTGTAACTTTTTACCTATTGATTATGTTGTAAAATAAATGTAACTTTTGTGCTTAGAAGAGTCATCCCCAGGGGGAAGTTGACTTTTGGCACAAGTCCTATAATTACACTTCTTTTTAACCCCTCCCACAACTTCCAAACTCATTTCACACAAACTCTACACCCTCACAATGGCATAAAACCTAAATGAGCTGTTAAATATCTTTACCCCATCACAAAAGACCTCTGCACCATCCACACAAGTACCCATTGAGACAGGATTTCTTCCTGCACACCTGTTCCATGATGCCATAATCTTTGAATAAACTATGTATTGCATTTTTTAGGAGATCCAATTATATTTCATGTTGTGATAGTTCTATTCCCAATTTCTTACAAAATGTTTTAAATCTCAAATTCAATAATATTCTTTTGTATTGCTGAAAACAGTACGTATAGAGTTAAAAGTTTCCATGATTTTGCACAAAGATAGCTAATCTATATTCACATTCCTATAGCAGCAACAGAAGGTTTGATTACAATTTGCTGTATTTAAGTATGTCCCTAAGAAAATTATATAATCTAAATTTTCTGCACACTCATTCTAAATTTCTCTTTATGCATCCATGGACAGACGCTTCAGAACACAAACCAGAAAGCTAAATTGCTTTGTGATTGGAACAAATGAGAGAGAAAACACATGGCTCATGTGCATTCTATAAGCTCCCACATTGCCCATGCTTCCCTGCCAGACTTAGATTAATCATTGATTTGATGCACCAAATGGCCCATTTCTTGTAAATGGGTTTTCTTCTATTCAATGTTTACTAAGTTCCTTGTCAATGAGATAACTCCGTGGCTGAATAAAAGTCCTTTTAGATCCTGACAGTCTGGAGGATCATTTGCTCATCAGTGATTTTACAGCCCTCTGCCCTCTGACAATTTGATTTTGATATATTTTCTAAAAGAGTATATTACTAAATATCCTAAATACTTAAATATTTGTACTTTTAAAGTCTTGATGCATAGAGGAAAATAGTGAGTCTACTAGGATTTTATTTCTTTTAGTTGAAAATAGATTCACAACCGAGATGTCACTCCACAGAGGAATGGATGCAGAAAATGTGGTACATTTACACAATGGAATACTACTCAGCTATTAAAAACAATGACTTTATGAAATTTGCAGACAAATGGATGGATCTTGAAAATATCATCCTGAGTGAGGTAACGCAGTCACAAAAGAATGAACATAGTATGTACTCACTGTTAAGCGGTTATTAGCCCAAAAGTTCGAAATACCCAAGAGTCACTTCACAGCAACAGTAGGGCGGAGTGTGAGGTCCCAGATGGAGGACTTGGGGAAGGGACTGAAGGAGCTGAGGTAGTTTGCGTCCCCAGGGAGGCAGCAACAGTGCCAACTGACCTCACACACCCCCCATACTCCTGGAGACTGATCCACCAACCAAAGAATACACATGGAGGGACCCATGGTGCTGGCCACATATGCAGCAGAGGAGGGTTTTGTTAGACATCAGGGGGAGCAGAGGCCCTTGGGCCTGAGAGTGTTAGATCCCCCAGTATAGGAGAATGCCAAGGAGGGAAGACGAGAGAATACCCCTATAGTGGCGGGGGGGGGGGGGGGGGGGGG
>JADRCH010000300.1:150467-219764 GCA_019843965.1 Rhynchomys soricoides
GGGGGGGGGGGGGGTGGAGGTAATGGGGAGGTTCCAAAGGGGAGATCTGGAAAGGAAGAAACATTTGAAATGTAAATAAAGTAAGAAAAATTAAAAAAAAATAAAAATTAAAAAAAAATAGATTCTTTTCTCACACAATATATTCTGATTCTGGTTTCCCCTCCCTCTACTGCTCTGAGCTCCCTCCTTCCTCCCTTCCCATCTATATCTGCTCCCTTTCTGTCTCTCATTAGGAAAAATAAAAACAGGCTTCTAAGAGGTAATATTAAAATGTAGCAGAATAAAATATAATAAGATAAAACATGAATCACATCAAAATTGGACAAGACAAACAGAATGAAAAGAGCCCAAGAGAAGGCACAAGAATCAGAGACCCACACATAACAAACACCAAACTGAAAGCCATAGTATATACACAGAATACTGGTTCATATTCATGCCCCATGCTTCTCCTTCAGTTTCCATGAGCTCATATGAGCTTTGCTCATGTTGAGTAGAAGGCCTTGGTTTTTTGGTGTCCTCCATTTCCTCTGCATCTTACACACACTCTTTATGCCTCCTCTTCTATGGGATTCCCTGAGCTCTGAGGGGAGGAATTTGATGGAGACATCCCATTTGGGGTTGAGTATTGCAAGGATTCTTTCTTGCTCTCTGTATAATGTCTGGGTCTGGGTCTCTATATGTGTTCCCATCTACTTTGGGAAGATGGTTCTCTGATGATGGTTGACTACAGCACTATACCATCTACACGTATAGCAGAATATCATTAGGAGTCATTTAATCACTGCTGTTCATTTTAACACCAGTAGAATTTGGCTTCTCCCTAGATCTCTGGGATACCTAGCCCCTGGTTTGTGATCACCCAAGTAGTGTTGGGTATGGGTTTCATCTCTTGCAGTGGGCCTTCAGTCAAATCAAACGTTGTCTACGCCATTATTACACTAGAATACCATCCAGGCTACCACTGTAGATCTACCAAAAGGTTTGTGGCTGGGTTGGTGTTCATGTTTCTTTTTTGGTAGTTTGCAGAGAAACTTTCTGTACCGAAGATGCTGGAATGTAGTAGATAAAAGCTCTGTGTAGGCACTAGATCAGCTTCTTCATGTTCAATGGTTTTGTAGATGTTGTCTTCGTGAATGGAGCCTTGATGTCAGTTTGTGGACAGCAATCTATTCTCTTGGCAACAGCCTGGGTTGTTTGAGGATTTCCATAGGACCCCCCTTTGGCCAAAAACTCAATTAAACATAACCCAATCACAGTATTGGAAACTTCATTTGGTGACAGGAGATGGCCAGCTGGGACCCTGTCTCCCCCTTTATTTAGTAATTTCATTTATAGCACCTTCATATATGTATATACTTTAGGAAACTTCTACTGTATTAGGTCTCCATAATACCCCATAATTTTAGCTGTCTCTTCCTGTATTCCCTCCCTCAACTTCCTCTACCCTCTCCCTTCCTTCCTGGTTCTCCTCTTCCTGCTCCCCATCCATCTGTAATTATTCCTTTCCTAAGATCTATCTGTTCCCTTTAGTCCCTTACTCTGTACCTACCCTCTGTGGTTCTGTGGACTGTATCTTGATCATCATTGACTTAACAGCTAATATCCTCATGTAAGTAAATATATATCATATTTGTCTTTCTGGGTCTGGGATACCTCAATCAGGATTATTTTTTCTAGTTCCATCCACATGTCAGCAAATTTCATGATGTCACTTTTTTAACAGCTGAGTAAAACTCCACTGTGCAAATGTGCTGCATGTTCTTTATCCTTTCTTCAGTTGAGTAACATCTAGTTTGTTTCCAGTATTGGGTTATTATGAATAAAGCAGCAATGAGTATGGCTGAGCAAATGTTGTTGTGGTGGGATGAATCAGCCTTTGAGTTTATGCCCAAAAGGGGTATGGCTGGATCTTGCAGTAGATTGGTCCCATCCTCCTAAAGAATAGCCACATTGATTTCTACAGTGGCTGTACAAGGTTGCACTCCCATCAGTAATGGATGAGTATTCCTCTTACTCCATATCCTCATCAGCATGAGCTGTGATTTATTTTTTTGATCTTAGCCATTCTGATAGGTATAAGATAAAATAGCTTTGATTTACATTTCCCCAGTGGCTAGTGATGTTGAAAATTTAAGTGTTTCTCAGCCATTTGAATTTCTTCTATTGAAAATTCTGTTTAGATATTGTCTTAGTCAGGGTTTGTATTCCTGTAAAAAAAGAAAAAAAAAAAGCCATCATGACCAAGAAGCAAGTTGGGGAGGAAAGGGTTTATTCAGCTTACACTTCCTTATTGCTATTCATCACTAAAGGAATTTGAGGTCAGGAAGCAGGAGCTGATGCAGAGGCTATAGAGGGATGTTATTTACTGGCTTGCTTACCCTGGCTTGTTCTGCTTGCTTTCTTATAGAACCCAGGTGACCGCTTAGGAATGGCACCACCCACAATGAGCCCTCCCCCCTTGATCACTAATTGAGAAAATGCCTTACAGCTGGATCTCATAGAGGCATTTCCTCACCTGAAGCTCCTTTCTCTATGGTAACTCCAGCTTGTGTCAAGTTGACACACAAAACAAGCCAGTACAATTGACACCTTGGCAACCTGACACACAAACACATCACTAGTAAGCCTCGACCCTTTCTTATTCATCCCCAATATCTAAATAACTTTAAAAGTCACACAGTCTTTACATATTAAAAGTTCAATCCTTTTAAAATATCCAATATCTTTTAAAATTCAAGGTGTTTTAAAAATTCAGAGTCTCTTAACTGAGGGCTCCGCTAAAATACCTTCTTACTTCAAGGGGGGAAAATATCAGGGCAGAGTCACAATCAAAAGCAAAATCAAACTCCAACCATCCAATGTCATCCACTCAAGATCTTCTGGATTCCTCCAAGGGCTTCGGTCACTTCTCTAGTTCTGCCCTCTGTAGCACACACCTTGTCTTCTAGGCTCCAGATGCCTGTACTCCACTGCTGCTGCTGTTCTTGGTGGTCATCTCATGGTACTGGCATCGCCAAAACACTGTTGTCTTCCATTGCAACTAGGCTTTACCAACAGCCTCTCATAGGCTCTCTTTATGGTGCCAAGCCTCAACTCCTTTGCATGACCTCTTCAGTCCTGGGCCATCAATTGCAACTGAGGCTGCACCTTCACCAGTGGCTTTCCATGGCCTTTCACAGTGCTGAGCCTCAGCTTCTCTTCATGACCCCTTCATGCCTTCAAAACTAGTACCACATGAGTGACTCTTACACATTACCAAGTCCAGCCACAGCACAAGGTACAACCTTGGCTATCTCCAGAATGCAGCCTCTGTGCTCTCAGAAAACACTTCCCAGAAGATTTCACATCAATGATGCTGGTCTCTCTTAATCACTACTAATTTCATAGCTCCAGTTAACCAGCATCAATAGTCCCAGTAATGTTTTCGCTTTAGAAGTTCTGGTATCTTGTTAATCACAGCTGATTCTTCAGCCCCAGCTAACCAAAACCACAGAATCTTCTCATTCAAAATAGCAAAGACCCTAATAAGAGTCTTTAATATTCCCTCTGAAATTTCACAAGCCAGGCTTCCATCTTCTGCACTGTTCTCAACATTATCTTCCAAGCTCCTATACAACATCCTACAGAGCTCTTAACACTGAATGGCTCATCTAGCCCAAAGTTCTAAAGTTCTTCCACAGTCCTCCCAAAACATGGTCAGGTTGTCACAGGAATACCCCACTATACTGATACCAATTTGTCTTAGTCATGGTTTCTATTCCTGTACAAAACATTATGACCAAGAAGCAAGTTGGGGAGGAAAGGGTTTATTCAGCTTACACTTCCACATTGCTGTCCATCACCAAAGGGAGTCAGGACTGGAACTCAAGCAGGTCAGGAAGCAGGAGCTGATGCAGAGGCCATGGAGGGATGTTACTTACTGGCTTACTTACCCTGGCTTGTTCTGCTTGCTTTCTTATAGAACCCAGGACTACCAGCCCAGGGATGTGACCACCCACAATGGGCCCTCCCCCCTTGATCACTAATTTTAAAAATGCCTTACAGCTGGATCTCATGGAGGCATTTCCCCACCTGAAGCTCCTCCAGCTTGTGTCAAGTTGACACACAAAACCAGCCAGTACAGATATGTACTCAGATTTTGTAATTGGGTTATTGTTGTCTTGACATTTAGTTTCTAGAGCTCTTTAGCCCTTTAGCTGATATGTAGCTGGTAAAAATCTTTTCCCATTCTGTAGGCTGTTATGTCGTGTGAATGATGGTGTCTTTTACTAAGATTTTTTAAACTATCTAAATAAAGTTATTTTATAATTGTTTCATTTATTATGAAGAAAGTAAATTTAAGGCTTCGGTAATTCGTTTGATCAAAATAGGAGTTCAGTATCAATGAACTTCTTCATGACTGGGTTTATGAAAAGTAAAACAAATACAATAAACTATGGGCAAAAAGGCTGTCTTGATATGGGCTCCAAATGCAATCTACACTTTCAAGATGATCTTTTTATTTATGTGTTGAAAATGTTTAATATATTGTTTCAAGCTTATACAATAAGTCATAAGAAAAAGGCACAGATATATGAATAAATATATAGCTTTATCTAGATAGTAGATAGATGGAGGGAGGGAACTGGGTTGGATCGGGGATAGGAAGGGGAACAGGGCAGGGGGATCATGTGTAGGGAGAACAGAGGAGAGAGAACAGAAATCAGTGGTGGGTGAGCAGACACGTGGGGCAGTGGGTGGGGGGGATCTCTAGAGCATGCCAGAGACCTCGGATGGGGGAAGCTCTAGGGAGTCTATGGGGGTCACTCTAGCTAAGACTCCTAGCAGTGGAGGAGCCTGAAGTGGCCTCCTCCTACAGCTAGACAAGACTCCCTGTGGAGGGAGGGATAAGGATACCAACCTACCCACAAAACCTTCAATCCAAAATGCATCCTTCTACAAAATGTGCAGAGACAAAATTGGAGCAGAAAGTGAGGGAATGGTCAACTAATGACTGTCCCAATTTGAGATCCATCCTATGGAAAAGAACCAATCAATTACAGAATTAATGATTCTCTGCTATGCTTGCATACAAGAGCCTAACATAACTGTCCTCTGAGAGGCTCCATCCAGCAGCCAATGGAAACAAATGCAGAGTCCCACATCCAGACAGAGCTTGGGAAGTCTTATGGAAGGGTTGGGAGAGGGATTAAGGAGATAGGAACTCCACAAGAAGACCAACAGAGTCTACTATCCTACATCCTTGGAGGCTCCCAGAGACTGAACCATCAACCAAAGAACATACATGGGCTGGATCTAGGCTCCCCACACATATGTAGCAGATGTGCAGTTTGGTCTTCATGAGGGTGTCCCAACAACTGGAGTGGGGGATGTCCCTGACTCTGTTGCCTGTCTGTGGATCTCATTCCCCTAACTGTCTGACCTCCATAGGAAAGGATGTGCCTAATTCTGCAGTGACTTGATGTGCCAGGATGGGTTGATACCCAATGAGAGCCTTGCCCTTCTCAGAGTAGAAGACAGGAGAATGCAGGAGGGGATCAGGAGGAGAAGGGGGACTGTGATCAGGATGTAAAATAAATAAATAAGTAAATCAATAAAAAAAAATAGTTGTAAAATTGCCATAACTACATGCTCTTAAAGAAACAGAGTAATTGACCATAATGTGGTGTTCCACGTGGTTTTCTAGAACTGAATAAGTGAATAGGTTAAAACAGAGAAAATATGAGCAAAACATTGATTTCTGCTAATGCATATATGTTGGTTTATAACTGTAGCAAATTCTCCGTGCTAATGTGAGATTCCACTACTAGGTATTGAATAAGTGTATGCATCGTTTGTTTTGGAAAATCTGCTGGGCTATGTCATCACTAGGTGAGTACACCATGTGTACTGATGGAAAGCTAGCTGGTATAAGTCACTACTTAGTGTGACCTCCTGAGGGAATCCAGATATATAGCAAATGCAAGGTAGATAAAGCTGTTACTAGTGTAACATGTCACACTGTTTTAAAGCGTTTTTATAAGTGGAAATATACTATAAAATGACTGGAAGAAAACAATAAATACAAAAGGCAGTAACAGCATTGCTTGTTGTGATTATTAGCTACTGTGTATTTCACACTATTGCTTGTGCTATCTTTTTTACATGACAGAAGAGAAGCAGGCTCATTTATATCAGCATTGCCCAAACACATGAGCAATGCATGAAACACAGAGATATCTCTGACCTCACTCCATAATAGAAATGAAACATTTCAGTTCCATTTTAATCTTAGGTTTATGTATAAAATAATATAAGTTATATATCTCTGTATAAAACAGAGTAAATTAAGCTATGTCAAATAATAAATTATTTTAACTTACACTATGGTTGGATATGTGACTCATTGTTAATTGAAACATAATTATGAACTATATAAATGTATTTGCCCAAGGAAATTAAAACAACAAGCATTCAAACAATTACATACACGTTATTCAGTAAACCATGATTTTACAGTGGCCAAAATGTGGGAAACAGCCTGAATGTTCATCTAAGGATGAAGATATCTTTAAAATATAGTTTGTTCATACAATTAAATACTGCTCAGACATCAACAAATGAATGAATTATCATTTTTCTTCAGGAGTGTGAGTACTGGTAGATTGAGCGTGCTCTTGTAGATGGCCCCACACCTATTCATTTGCAGGCAGGATAACTGGACTCAGCCAGTTATTACATGGGAAAAAAGAGAGAGATTGGGCATAGTGGCACATGTCTTCAATCCCAGCACTCAGACATAGAAGCAAGTAGCTCTCAGTGAGTCTGAAGCCAGCGTGATCTGTACAGTCAGTTCCAAGTCATCAGGGGATATATAGTGAGATAACTAGAAAAAGGCTTCCAAAGAAAAGAACATCAAGGTGGGGAGGTGATGAGGAGGTCCAGGCATACTTCAGGTGGATACAATTAAGATAGATTGGTAACATATATGAAACTGTCAAAGACTAAATAACAATATTCTAAATAAAACAACAGATGTTAATAAAGATATGGATAAATTGGAGACTTGCACTCTGTTAGTAAGATATGTGTTGTCTCATAATGTATGATTGCTCCTCAGAAAAATTAAAATAGATATGATACCATATGATCTGACAGTTCCTCTTCTGAATACATATCCTTAAGCATTTAAAATAGGGTCTCAGAGAGACAGATGTGTGTTCAGAATAGAATACAGCACAACTGAATGTGGATACAAGCAAAATGCCACTGATAGACTGACAGAAAAGCAACGTATAAAAACATAGGATAACTTATTATCCTGCCTGTGGAAGGAAGTGACCCAGTGCAGCTGCTACACCTGTAAACCCAGCACTTGGGAAGTGGCAACAGGAGCATCAGGAGAGTTCACAGGCAGCCTCAGCTGCAGAGTGGGTTTGAAGGCATACTGTGCTCCTTGAAACCCTATTCCAAATAAAGAAGAGGAGGGAGAACAAGGGCATAAGACAAACACTGGGGACACTATGTTACATGAAAGTCAGTCACAAGGAAATCAGTTCTATTTGACTCTGTGTATATGAAACACGAGATGCCTAGAGGACTTAAAACCAGAGTAACCACACCATAGCCACCAAGTATCTTAGTTAGGGTTTCTATTGAGAAACCTATTGAGATATTCCACCTGAGTCCCCTCCCCCCTCTGAGCTCATGGGCACCCCTTCCCTCCTGGAAGAAACAGGTTAGAGAGCACATAGTCTGGAAGGGAGGGGAGGATTAAGCCCCTGCTACCTCATTCCTTAAAGACCAATCAGTTTAAAAGTCACACTGTTCTGCCAATCACATTTTGCCTAATGGCTGCTGCTCTAAAATCCATATATAAGGTCCCTGAAAAGACGCCACAAGGTCACTCTCCTGTCTTGGTATGTAGAGCGACCTCAGCATGCTGAATTAATAAATTCCTCTTGCATTTTGCATCAATCCCTGATTCCATGTGTTCACTCGGATGGTCTCGGATAAGTTAAGGCTTGCTAGAGTCTTATACTATTACTGTGATAAAACATCATGACCATAAGCAACTTGAGGGGGAAAGGATTTATATTGTTTATTCTTTCACATCACAGTCCATCATCTAAGGAAGTCAGGGAAGGAGCTCAAGCCAGGGAGGAACCTGGAGGCAGGAGCAATCAGAGGTCATAGAGAGATGCTGCTTGTTGGCCTGTTCCTCATGGCTTGCTCATCCTGCTTTCTTATAGCACCCAGGACCACCAGCCCAGGGGTGGCACCTCTCACTATGAGCTGGGTACTCCTATATTAATCACTAATTAAGGAAATGCACTACATACTTATTTACACACCAATCTCATGGAGGCATTTTCTCAATGGAGAGTTCTTTCCAGATGACATCTTACTATACAGGGCATACATTCACATAAAACACACATGTAAGTAAAAATAATAAAAATTAATCTTTTAAAAATTAGGACATTTTTGTAATAAAAAATATAAAGAAATGGAGTACTGATGTGTCCTTCCCCAAGCCTTGAGCAAGCTAAATAGTCCTTAAGTGTTTGACACAGATGAACCTTAACACCCAGGTGGAGCCATCTGCCTTGCTGCATTTGCAACTTCCTACAGGAATTTAGAAGAATGGACTGCCCTCCGAGCTTGCTTTGCAACATAATCCAGCTGAAACAAAGGATGGGGTCTGTGGGCTCTCCCTATATAACCACAGTGCTGAATATTAAACTTTGAGCCTTGATCAGAAACTTTTGTCTTGGATTCATCCTTCTCTCATTTCTCTCCTTGTTTTCATTTCCAGCCCCCCTTTCAGGTACCCAGTTCTCCATAGTCTCTGGACAGCTATATACTGACCCATAGTACACAACAACAAACCTCAAAAACATAATGTTAAGTGAGAGAAGTTAAATATTAATGGTAGCATATTATAGTGATTCCGTACACCAAAATATTCAGATACACCATAGAGATGTAATTTAGGTTGATAATTGCCAGAGATATGAAAAATAAATTCTAATAAGGTAGGTAGATTACAACACCTAAAATTATACACCAAGGAAAAGTTTGTTTTTCACTCACACAAAATCTAAGACCAATTTCATAATTCTGTAGACAAGAAGTCCTTCATGGGTTGCCACAGAAATTCTGGCTTCTTTGAGTCTGTGGCTCAGTCATAACAACACAGTTTCCTTGGTTGCTAAGACAGAGGAAGAGATGAGCCAAGTGCTCTGCGTGGTTTCTTTAATACTTCAGCTGAGCTGTGGCAAACATGACTTCCCCCAAGGGGCAACTGGCCACAGTCAGTCATGTGGCATGACTCACGTGCAGGACAACTGGCAGGTGGGATGGGTGGCAGGGTCCCATGCTTTTCCAGTAAGCATTAAATGTCTCTGTCACAATAACTAACAAAGCCTTGTTGAAATCCATATAGTAAAATTGGAAAATAATAAAAATGAAATATCAAATGAGAGTCATCTCATAAATGTTAGAATCTGCCTGTATTCAGAAAGCAAAATGAAATAGGGGGAAAGGAAGGTGTATGTTGCTTTTAGACCCCCCCACACACACATACACACCCATATGTAACAAAGTCATATATTTTTAGAATGTAATTAGCAATCTTCAGAACAGTGGGTTGCTTCTCAGATAAAAATGAGTGATATAGAATTAGAAAAACCTGTGCAGGAGACTTCATAATTATTTGTAATCTTTTATTCCTGAAAAACATCTGGAGTATGGCATAATGTTAATATTTGTTTAAATTACATACTAGATACATAATAATAGCCAACACTATTTTCCATTGTTTTCTATGTATCTGAAATAGCTCATAACAATTTTTCATAACATATATGGCTATCATCATTTTATCTAATAGGTAACAAATCATTCTAAGCAATGGTTTAAAACAATACATTTATCTCACAGTTTGCATGGGCAGGGGTCAGGGCCTAGTTTAGATGGCTAGTCAGATTTTTTATAAGGCATCATTAATGCGTTGGCCAGGTATAGCATTTCATCTTGGGCTCATGCCAGTTTCCCAAAATCACTTGATAACAGGCAGAACTCACTTCCTGGATCTGTTATATTCACAGTGGCTTGCTTCTTCAAGGTCAGCAAATGAACCTCTAATTCAATAGCTGTATTAGTGGCACAGTCATCTTAGCCATGTAATGCATCCTCATCAGAGTAGAGACTATCTCATTAGAAGAGCTTCCCTCATTAACAGGGGAGAAGGATTTTTCTGACAAACTGGAATCTTGGGAGTCATGATAGAATTATACCTACCACACTATCTTAACACTCTCATAGCGTAGTAGAAGACAGACATAAGGTCAAAAACTTGAATGGGATATGAGATGCCTTGGTGGATACAGGCTTTTTGGGTTCCCCTTAGTGCTGACCCAGACAGGAATTGTTTTGGTTTCTATATGAAATGTCCTCCAAAAAGGTTTGTGTGTCAAAGGCTAAGTCTCAGGTAGTGATACTATTGAGAACTAGTTAGATCATGAAGACACTGGCTTCATCAACATATTAATCCACTGATAAGTTCATAACTGAATGGGATATTAGGAGACAGGTCCTGGTTGGAGGAACTGGGTCACTGGAAGTGCCTTCATCCCCAAATTCTTCATTTTCTTCACTCCTGAGTACATGGTCTCCTCTGCTCTGTTTTCTCACTGCCATAGTATTCTGCCTCAGTTCTGGCCCAAAGCAACTGAGTCAGCTGATGGACTAAAGCTTCTGAAGCTGAAAACTAAAGTCAATCATCTTTGCATCAATGCACTCAAGTGTGCTGTCACTGTAACCAGAAGTGGACCAACATAGAAACGTTAGGTGCAGTTTATCAGGGAAGATTCCAGGAAATGTAAGTGAGACAGATTTTGGAGAAAGGCCAAGATAAACGATGCCATCACAAGCAGATTACCACAAAGTCTTTCTGAGAACCATATGGAAATAAGTTCATATTTATATCACTGGCGGATGAAATGCTAAAGCATTTTAGTCATTGACTATTGCCTGCTAGCAGTTGAGATTTGTCTCCTACTCTCCCAGTCTGTCACCATACATGTAAGTTTCTGTGGTACCAGATAAATCTCTCAGAAGGTAAAGCAGAAAGATGTAGATTCTTTATTCTAAGTAGATTACATGCTCGATATATCAAAATCTTTGTACCCAGCTGTGGGTAGATCAAAGCAACGGAGGGAGAGGGGTGTCTCTTCTTCCTGAAGGTTGGAAGATACCTATGCCACTATGCCTATGGCACAATCTCAATGTGTTCAACCCAAGTTTAAAGCTAGCTGGGGCCTTAGAGTGAGGCCCTGTCTCAAAAATCCAAAGGAGAAAACTAGGTTGTCTATGACAAATAGAAAACTTGTTAAATCTATTTAGAAGAATGCTACCATGTGTTAGTAGGCTCAGTTATTAAGACAAGGTGCTATGATAAATTCCCTTATCTCTGTGGGTTAGTAAAATAAAATGTTATTTGTCATAAAAATTAAGAGGCTGTGTTTGAAACATGGGTAGTCTGAATGCATCTGAGGATTCAATTAGCAGCAGCTTGAGCCTCTTCAAAGATAAGACTTCTGAAGATATCTTCTCTGCAGAAGCAAATAACTGGGTTATGAAGAACCAGCTATTGGCATTCGTGGACCATGCATGCAAAGCTACACTATTACACCAAAGTGGAGAATGCAGTAGCACAGACAGTTGCATGCCCATTAGAAAAAAAATACTGATTGGTTCAGCAGCTAGTCATCTCTGCCATGGAGGTTGGAAAACAATTAATGTAAGCTGGAATCCTCAGGGGGAAAAACTTAAAGCATAGGTATCCTTTAGGTTAAATCTTGGAGGGAGATTTGGTAATTTGGTTATGGTTGCCTATATGTCAACTTGACTTCACTAGAGGGTATCCACATATTTCGTCAAATACTATCCTATATGTCTATAGGTGTGTTTCTAGATGAGACTAAGATTTGAAATGGCGGACTGAATAAATTGTCATCCCCAACTTGGGAGATCCCATCCAGCTCTCTGAAGGCCTGCATAGAATAAAGAGGCAGAACAGAAAGAATTCACTCCTACCTTCAAGCTTGACCAAAACTTAAATCATCTCCACTATGGCCCTCGTATTCCGGCTGGAATTATATGCTGATTATTGATTGGTTAATTACTGATTGCAGATCACAGAGTTTCACAGCCTTCTGAACTCTGTTAGTCAATTCCTTACAGTAAATCAATGTCTGTATCTATAGATACTAATCAATAGTCAGAAATCTCTTTGATATTCTTTCTGTGGAAACTCTAGAATGACCAAGAAGATTAAAAAATGGGTCCTTGTCCAGCACTGGTGTGGCACATCTTTAATCTCAACACTTAGGAGGCAGTGGCAGATGGATCTCTATAAATTCAAGGCCACCCTGGTCTACAGAATGAATTCCAGGGCAGTCAGAGCTACACAGAAAAAACCCATCTAGAAAAACAACAACAACAACAACAAAAAAAAATAGGTCCTATATTAAAGGAATAAAAGCATCCCGGACAGAGCAGAGAATGTGTATAGGGAAGCAGGTACAGAGAGGAACTCAGGCAGAACAAACGTGGGTGTGAACTTCTGAGAGAAGAATCTGAGATGTGGGTGGGACTGTGGAAGACTGACTCCACAGTGAAGGAAATGAAGGGCTACAGAATTTTAAACTATGAAATAATACCAAGGGGTTAATATCACTCTGACAACTACAAGAAAGATGTGCTGTAAAGAGCAAAGGATTCTCTATTAAATATTGTTAAATATCAACTGTCTTGAGTTCTGTGACATTTACAAGGAAAGATGATGCACTTAGTCAAAGTTCATGGGTTTTAAGTCAGGTAGACAAGCTTAACACTACCTTTGAAGTCTGCTATGGAAATTAAGTGGTTTGTATAAAAAAGATAATGTACAAAGACAATGTACAACCAATAACATGCACTCAGAGAGGGAAAATCTGTTCCTTTCAACCCTGAACAACAAAGGAGACAACAGGAGTTTATGTGAGAACAAGAGGAAAAAATGAGTTGGGTAAAGCTCTGACTTTTAAACACTGATAACACTCAGGCCCTGTGTGAACAATTATGCCCTGCAAGCAGAAGACATGATACCTTGTCAAACAAACTGAAACCGAGTAATCCCAGTCCAGGTGCTTGCTGGAATATACGAAATGAGTTTGACAAATGGGCAATAAAATCTTTTTGGTGGTGGTGGTGGTTGTTTTTTTGTCTGTCTGTCTGTCTGTTAGTCTCTTAATAAGTTTTTGTTTCCCAACTAGGTACATACTAGTCAAGCCTTATGGTTCCCCCACGGAACCAGCTTAGTCTACATATTTAATTTCTTAATGTCTTTAATAAAAAAATAATCTAAGGCATGACAGAGTGAAGGCATGAATAAAATTCCTCACAGTGAAAATCTGAAAAAGAAAAACACTTTTTAAATTCAAGAGTCAAATAAATAATGATTATTTGGGTTTAGGGGCTAGCACACCAAGTAATAGATTTCATTATGATGGGAGGAGGGCGGCACTCAAGAGCATGTGCGCGCGCGCGCGCGCGCGCGCGCGTGTGTGTGTGTGTGTGTGTGTGTGTGTGTGTGATTATACTGATTTTATTCATCATCATCCTACCTCCTCCACTGCCCTCCTCCATGAACATTTTTAAAGCTAAGTAAAGGGTTAAAAAGATAGCACAGTAGTTAAGAGTATTTACTGCTCTTTCAGAGGTTCATAATTCAGCTCCTACCACCCAAGTCAGATGGCTCACAACTACCTAAAATTCCAGTTCCAGGAGATATGACACCCCTTCTGGACTCTTTGGACAGCCACACAGACATGTGAATGCACAGATATACTCATAAGTCAAATAAAACAAATATTTTAAAATATAAATTTTAAGAGCAAGGTCAACATTTTCAGGTAAATGTTGCCTCTTTTGCAAAGTGAAGAATCTAAATCATCTCTGTGTTTCTGTCATGCCACTCATCCTTACCTATGCTACCATGGCTTGCAAATGTATTTTAAAACATCTGTGTGATAAAAGCTTAGCTGCCACCCCACAGTGAGGTGATGAAACCTTTCACAGGTAGTGGGAGGCTTTAGGGTATTAGGTGCTCATGTAAAGGGTACATTGATACACTTCCCGTCTCTCTTTAGTTCCCAGTTACCCTGAAATAAGCAACTTTGCTCTATAGTGTATTCCTCTGCTACATACTTTCATCATGAGGTACTGTACCACCAGCAGCCTAAAAGATGATGGGACCAGTGACCATGGACTGAAATCAAGAACCAATATAAACCTTTATTTCTCATAAGTTGGTGATCTCAACTATTTTTGTCACAGTGGTGGACAGCTAAAGCATTCTACTTTATAAGTTCTATGTATATATATGCAAAGATACATATATGTATCTCACTCAGAGTTTCCAGCTCCTAAGGCATAAGAACATTGGCTCATAAGCTTCAGCAGCATAGCTAGAATGGTAGCAAATCCTCATCCTCTTTTAGACTGTCTTAGTTAGGGTTTTTATTGCTATGATGAAATACCATGACCATGACCAAAAGCAACATGAGAAGTAAAGGGTGTGTTTGGCTTCCACATCATCGGAAGAAATCAAGAAGGGAAACATGGTAGGGACCTGGAGGCAGGAGCTGATACAGAGGCCATGGAGGGGTGCTGCTTACTGGCTTATTCCTCCTGTTCTTCAGCCCAGGAGCACCAGCCCAGTGTAGCTCCATCCACAAAGGGCTGGGCCCGCCACCATCAATCACCAATGAAGAAAATGACCTGCAGCCATGTCTACAGTCAGGTCTATAGAGGCGTTTTTCTCTATTGCAACATATTTGATCTCACTGTGAGCCCTGAGAATGTGTTATTTACTGAACAAAAGCAGTTTCTAGTTGTGAGGTTGCTCAGCCTTAGAACAGACATTTAATCTCTCAAGCCGGAATACAGACATGTCCTTACTACACGCCTTTAATTCCAAACAAAGATAAAGTTAGTTTGTAGAAGGAAGCACCATATTGGAAAGTGATGACTAATTGAGTGATGAATCAGAGAAAGATCCAACAGAATAGGATCTGCCCAACTCTCATGGGAAGAGAGAGGAAAGGGAAGCTATAAGACAGAGCAGTGAACAGAGAGGGAAAGGGGGAAACTACTAAGAAAGAGAAGGTCGGCGGCAGCGGTGGCGCACGCCTTTAATCCCAGCACTTGGGAGGCAGAGGCAGGCGGATTTCTGAGTTCGAGACCAGCCTGGTCTACAGAGTGAGTTCCAGGACAGTCAGGGCTACACAGAGAAATCCTGTCTGAAAAAAAAAAACAAAAAAAACAAAAAACAAAAAAAACAAAACAAGAAAGAGAAGGACGAGGCAGGTTTTTTTATTTATTTTTATTATTAATTATTTTATTCGTTTGCATTCTAAATGATATCCCCCTACCCAGTTGCCCCTCTACCAACCTCCCCATCCCATTCCCTTTTACCCCTTCCCTTTGCCTCTTTACCCATTCTCCCACTCCCTCCAGAACAAGGCAGTTTTACAGAGACAATTACAGGCTGCAGAGAGAGAACAAGCTAGAGATTGATGAAGACAGAACAAGCCAGAGAATGAGGAGGATCCAGAGGATGAAAACACATCGCCAAAGCTAGTATGAGGCCAAGCAGAGCAATTCAGGAGAACCCCAGAGAAGCTAGATAGAGTCAATCAGCTCGGAGAGGAGCTTGAGCCAGAACAACTGAGTCGAACCACTTAGCCAGACATCAGAAAGAACTAGGAAGGGATGAGCTTATTCAGGAGCAAGTCTCAGAGGCTAAAAATATTCTAGGCCTAGATTAGATTGCACGGAGGCTAGAAGCTTCCAGGACTAGGTCTAGGTTAGCAGAGGAAGGCAGTAAGTCTTGGAGATGACAGGTACAACAGGCAAATAAAAGATACTTTCACATTTCTCAGTTGAGGTTCCCTCCTATCTGATGACTCTAGATTTTGTTACATTGACATTAAACTAGCCAGCACAGAGTTATTCATACTTGTATATACTTATTCATTATTGGCAGTGAACAATACACATGAGAATTGCTTCTAAAAGTTCCTCTGTAAAGTGCTGTGAAACTTGTCAATCCTTTTTCCGTGGCTGCTGCACGATTAGTCCTCCAGAATCACGCACTTGGACTCTCTTAAGAGACATCCTCCTATGTACAGCTGCTAAATTTGATGTTCTAAGACAGTACAAATATTAACAGGCATAAACTTTGCCTGAAATTCTTTTTAGAAATATTTTAAGAAAGCTCTAACTCAGTAGAATTTGACTAGATCCTAAGATTGTTTTGTTCAAGTTCTGGTGTTGTCTAAGCTGCTGATCTAACAGCCATGCTTTGAAGACTGGGTCTGGTCTCATATTGTGTTAAAAAGATAATGAGGGCTTGGCAGATGGCTCAGTCATAAAAGCGTTTGCCATGTACTCACCAAAACGTGAGCTCCATCTCTAGCACCCATGTGAAGGCAGCCAGGCAATGCAATCCACTCTCTTTTTAAACTTTATATTGATGCTTTGTGAGTTTCTCATCACGAACCCCCCAATGCCACTCATCTCCCCAACACTCCATCCTTGCAACCCCCACCATACGAAAATAAAAAACAAAAACTAACAAGAAATAAACTAAACAAAACTAAACACAGAAAACATCTCATCGTGGAACCTGCAGCTTTGAAATCTGCAGGACCAGCCCTTTCACACACTTCAGCAATTCATAGATGAGGTCGATGCTAAGATGGGCCAACCCAAAGCCCTACAACTGGACATTGCTGGTATCTGAGTTGGTCAGCCAACCAGCTCTCAGAAGTGGAAGTTTCTGGTTGTGTCACGTGATGCAGATTTAAGTAGTGTTTTACTTAGGCAGGTTTACATGATGTTTTGCTGAGGCAAGACCCGTGGAAGGACACATGATGCTTAGAGAGAGTATAAGCAAGACTCAATGGACAGTGATAACTTGCATAAGTTGCTGTGCCCTCTTCATCGGTCTCATGTCTTTGTTGATCTTCATTGAAAAAGGCATGGCAGAGAACTCCTGGCATCCCAGTTGGTTCTGGTCACTACTATCAATTCATGCGGATTCTGCAGAGGCTTGGCTCTTCCTGATGAACTATGCCACTGCTGCTGATTTGTGCTTGGTAATCTGACACTACTGAACTGGACTTTTGGTATCCTACCAACAGAGATTGGAATCAGCCCAAAGAACTACTTCTAAACAGATCCACATCCCCTTTACCATCTTTTTTTTCCCTTTCCTTTGGATGGTGGACTAGAAAGGGAGTCAACCGTTTGAGAACCCTTATTAAAGTAAATTTTGAAAAAAAAAAATCTGAGCCTACAGCTTTTCTCTATCCTCAACACCAGGACAAGCTCTCCATGAGTGCTAGTTCACCCAATGCTACAGCAGACAAAATTAGCTCTCATGCCCTCAGGGCAGTTCTACCTAGCTCATCACCAGGGCCAGCTCTACTGTGCTGCTCAGGTGAGGTGCAAGGTCCTCTTTCCCACTCTTATGACCCTGGGGCCAGCCCTCCCAACTACCACATGTGCTATATAGTCTACTTTCATTTTCAGTGTTAAAGAGTCAGAGAAAGGTGATCCCTGGGGCTCACTGCCCAGCTAGCCTGGCTTACTTGAAGAGCTCCAAACCACTGATAGATCCTGTCTCAAAAAACAAGCTAATCTCTGGCCTCAGAGTGCACCTGAACACTCATGAAAGTATGCACCCATTTGTCCATGCACATGTTTAAAAACAAGCAAACACACACACACACACACACACACACACACACACACGGGGGGGGGGGGGGATTAATTGATAAATAATATAAAATGTGTATTTATTTGGTATTCTATAGTGAACATAGTTTTAACTGAAACAGACAGCAGTAAAAGTACATTCTTAATAAGCATAGAAATTAAACTCATAAATTTAAATGTATACATATGCATATATGCAAATTAACATGTAGAGCTCTTAAAGTATTTTGATTACTGCTCACTTCCCAGAAATTTCATTCCAGTCTTTTTTTATAGATTTCATTTATATTTCTATGTTTTTTACCTTATTTTCCTTCAATGTGCACATCAGTTAACAAAAAAAAAAAAAAAACAAGTTAACAAAAAAAAAAGTATTGGTTGCCACATACCATGAAGAAAGCTACTAGTTTCCTTTTAGATTTTTTTTTTTCCTTTAAACTCATTTGATCTTTTACATTGAAAAGTAGAATCATGCTGGTTAAGTCTGAGATGTGAAGTATCCAGCTCAAAGACTCACTTATCAAAAGCTTGGTCTCAAATTCAGTTCAGAGATAGAGCTTTCAGGAAGCAGTTGGATCATGAGGGCTCTGACCTAATCAGTGGATTAATCGGAGCTGGTGGAAACTGGGGGAAGTAGGGCCTGAAAGAAGACAGTAAGGTTTAGAGAGCAGTCATTTAAAGCGGTAGTTCTTAGCCTTCCTAACGCTGCAACCCTGTAATACAGTTCCTCATGTGTGGTGACCTCCAACCACAAAATGATTTTTGTTGCTACTTCATAACTTGCTACTGTTATGAATCATAAAATGTTAGAATCTTAGATGCGAATATTCTTATGAGACCCCAGTTAAAGGGTTGTTAGACACCCCCTCCCCAAGTGATCCACAGGTTGAGACCACTGCTTTAAAGGGTATTTTTTTTAACTTTGTTTTCAGTTTTTACTAATTACATTCGTTTTCCATTTTACACACACACACACACACACACACACACACACACATTAAGTGACTACTCTTATCACCCATATTCTGTCACCTCCTTACCATGCCCATCCATTCTCATCCCTCCCCACAAATTTCTCTATCTTAAACGTGTATATTCATTTTGTTTTGTGATACACTGAATTTCATGAGGGCTGTCAGCGTGACCACAGATTTGGGACTATCTTCCAGAGAGTGACAGGGTCAGTAGTGGATACAAACAGGAAACAATGATTCCCTCTCTCCTAGAATCTCCCAGTAGCTGTAGAGCAAGCAGTAAGATATACTCTCCCTACCCCCCCCCATGACTGACTGTTGACAGGGCTGCTCTTATAAGGGCCAGTGAAGATAACTACACTTGTTGTGCTGTAATGGTTACAAAGATTATGTCCAGTCTACTGGATGCATCTTACAGTCCTCCACCATGTCTTCTGTTCCTACTAAAGGCTGTAACTTGTTCCCAGCCTCTTACTCTTGCTTCCCAGCCACTGTGAGGCCACTTACTTTCTCTAGCATATATGCCTCACCTCAGGCCCAAACGTAATAAATTCTTCAGACTGTAGATGGAAACCTCTGAAACTGAGGCAAAATAAACCGTCTCTCTTGAAGGTGATTTTGCCACAGTAGCAGAAAGCTGTTTTATTTTCTGGTTAATTTGATTAAATAAAGATATTTTGTTGTTTAATAAACTTCCAGGCCTTAGCACAACGGATGCCATGTTAGAGGCACCAAGGCACCATTCTGACCTAAGAGCCCAGAACACATACCAAAACAAGAACAAAACCTGATCCATCATAGTCCATAGCTCTAGAAAAATCTCTAAATGGACTAACCTGGTGTTTTGGCTTCTGTAGCTCCACTTATTGCTAACTGTTCCTGCTAATTGAAGTGTATCAACCAGGAGAGGGTTTTCACATATAAAGGGCAAATGGTGAAACTCAGGGTTACACAATTTGGACAAGTTACCCATGTAGTCCACCAGACTGTGAACCAAGACTTTCTCTGAGCTTTAAGAGTTGAATTCTCTGAAGGAGTTACCTCAAACATTCAAGGGCTTTAAGCTACAGCATCTCAAAGTGAAGATGCACATATAAGCCCTTCCTCATTAAGACTCAATTCTCAGAAATTTCCCTTAGTTTTGCTGACTTGATTTTAAAAATTATCTCCCCTTTGAAGTTGATGCCTTAAAGATTAACCATTAAGAAGGGACACCTTAGTCCCAAGTTACAGGAAAATATCATACCAGAAAGGATGTTTATGAGAAATCAAACACCAGATATCTGTTATTGTGTCAACATAAAAAGTTTCTTGTTTAAATTCACTGAACTCTAGATAATGTATTTGAAGGAGGTAAAATATATGCAATACACATTCTAAAAGAGCCCCTTTTTTAGAAACAGTGGATGACCAAGGCACTGACCTGTCTGGAGATCCCTACATCTTCCTCTAAACTACTATACAAAACAATGTCTCTGGGGCATGGAAAGATGGTTACTGAAAGCAATAGCCCATCTTTATACTTGCAGCCTTTTTGCTGCTACTAAAGGTCTTTACTTCTCTGTTACTGTCTCTGGATTCATTGACTCCACCTGGTGACAGCAGAATGTAGAATTGCATGGTCACCACAGGGCAGGCTTGATGAATAGTAGAGTATAGCTCTGTCCCCTATGGACAGGAACTGCGAGATTTAATATTTAACATTTCTTTTCTGAGCAAATATGTCAAGTGTGGATAAATGTCACTAAAATGTTCATTTCAAACTGTAATTCATGTGAGGTAGAATAGGCAATGAACTAACACAGAAATAAAACTGAAAGAGTAGAGAATATATTATGGCTGACTTAGACTTGAGTCTATATTCTTCCTAACCACCTCAGGGCCTCCGCATGGATTCCAACCCTCTTCTCACACTGCCTGTGCTTCCGTGGCTTTTTGGTACCAACAATCAACCAGTACCATGTGGACAACATTGCCAAATCCTGCTACATGTTCCCAATGGAGCCTGGCCTGCTTGTGTCACAGCTGCTGCAGCCTCTATGTGCCTTCTTGGCTTACCGTGAGGAAATACTTCCCTAACTGGTTTTTCACAGGAAACTCCTTCATCAACATTCTCAGCAAAGATTTTCAAATATGTTCTTTCCTATTGTCCCTAAACAGAGCAGTAGGTTTCTCTTTACAATTACAGCTTCTTTTTCAATACATATCTTGGCTACAACTTTTAAAATCTCTCAAGCTATTTTTTCTTACCAATCTGAACATTTCCTATATGCCCAATTTTTTGTTCTTCTTGACTGTAGATCTAAATAGGTACAGAAGATCCATGAATATCTAGCATGTACAGTAGATAGGGTGTAGATCCATGTGACAGCCTGAATTCACTTCTATCTTGAAATTATCTCTGCTAAAAAATTTTAGTCTGTTATATTTAAATCCAACCTCACTCAAGTTATCAGTACATATGTGTACTTAACCATGTTATTTCACATATCATAAGAACCTCTCCTGGAGTATCAACTGGCCTGACCTCCCAATGTTTCCAGAGACTGGATCACCAACCAAAGAATACACATGGAGGGACCCATGATGCTGGTCACATATGTGGCAGAGGAGGGTATTGTTAGCCATCACAGGGGAGGAGAAGCCCTTGGGCCTGAGGGTGTTATATGCCTCAATATTGGAGAATGACAAGGAGGGAAGACGAGAGTGGGTGGGTAGGTAGGTGCAGGAATACCCCCATAGAGGCAGGGGAGGAGGAGGGGATAGGGGAGTTCCAAAGGGGAGATCTGGAAAGCGGGAAACATTTGAAATGTAAATAAAGTATCAAAAAACAAATATTCTGTAAAACTTGTATAATATGAAATGTATGTATAATTTAGATGTAGGAGGTGTGAGATTCAGGGGTAATTTCATGGTTTTATATGAATTTGTCCTAAGACTTACAAGAGTAGGTGATGATTTATGATAACTTGGATGCTTGGTAGATTGAAATCTATCCTTTAACAGACTAGCTATATTTAAATGACAAGAATGAGTATCTGCCATTCAAATCAAAGAGATAAAATATTTATCATCAACAGTATGTTTATCTACCCATCCAAATAACCTTTCTGAGCTTTCTTCTATATTTTAATACAATCCTTATTAATGTTTATTGTAATTCTTGTAATAAAGCTGTGTTGTTTCAAAAAAAAAAAAAATAGCCCTGGTGCAATTCCTAATAAACGTGCTTGCTCCCAGTCTGAAACCTCATGAGCTGGGCCTCCAGGATCTCCATTTCTCTCAACATTCTTGCCTTCTGAGCTCCTGATAGAATTGATCCACTAATCTCTGCTTACAAAAGTTGAGGGTTTTTCTAGCTTGAAGTTTCAAACTACCTCACACTCCTCCAGCAAACTAATTTCAAAGACTTAAGACCACACTGTCAAATGTAGGTCAGCAATGACCCTACACCTACAATATGTCTACTTTAGTTATTTGTGCCATTGCTGTGACAAAATGTCATGGTTTTATTCAATCCAGAACACCAGCCCATGAAATAGTGCTGCCTACCTATAGGGCACATCTTTCCACCTCAATTAATTTCATCTCAATAATCCCTCATAGGCATACTCAGAGGCTAACATAATCTAGATAAGTCCTTCCTGGCATGCCCAGAGGCTTATCTCCTAGCTGACACTAAATCTTGTCATGTTGAAAATCAATATGAACCATCAGGGATGTGCTGTCCGGATACTGATATAATTCTGATTGTATATGTTTATTTAAAATATTAATAACAAAAAGCATTATATCCATAAAAAATCTTCAATCAGTTTTTTGGCCAATAGTATATGATGTTAATGCAATGATCTACTCCCTTACTTTTAGTTATCAGATCTCTGTAACAAGAAAATGTTAATAATTAAGATTCTACCTTGAACTTGAACAGAAAATATATATCAGCTCTTCAGTTCCTCCAATGTATTGCCTACAGATCCTGAGACTTAGTCTCTGTGCTGGTTTGAATGAGAATGGCCCCCTTAAGCTCATACATGTGGTCCACAGCTGGTGGAATGATTTGGGAATGATTAGGACGTGTACAACTGGAGGAGATGTATAACTTGGGGCAGGCTTTGAGGCTCAAGAACTTGTACCATTCTCACTGTACTCTCTGGGATCAAGATGTGAGCTCTCAGCTGTTCCTACTGCCATGTCTTTGCTCCACCATCACGAACTCTAACCCTCTGAAACTGTAAGCCAAAGCAAATACTTTCTTTTATAAGCTGCCTTAGCCATGGTGTTTTGTCATAGCAACAGGAAAGTAACCAAGGCAGTCTCCAAAATTGCCTAAGTCAATTCCCTACATTAGAGATATACAGAGATACATATAAATGTGGGTAGTTCCTATTGACTTTATTCTCTGGAGAACTCTCATACACAGTTTAAAACATACAATGTTTCAATCCTATAGGATGAACTAGCTATAAACATATGCTGCATAATACTGTATTTACAGTCAATGGGATATTCTTTTTGCTACCAGAAAAAAAAGAGATGAAATATATTGTAGTAAAGCCCAGATATTTTAAACAATGGCAACGTCAATGAAATTCATATACAAACTCTTAACACTACTAAAAATGACTTTTATTTGAATATAGAAGTTCTAAGGTTTTAAAGTTCTTTAATTACTTTGTTGTGATCAGAAATAAATGATATTTTTCTACATATTAATTTCCCCCACTAGAAAGTCAGAAGCTTTGCATAGAAATTAAGCTTTTATTAAGATTTTATTTTTAAGACGGATATCAACAGCTAAATTAAAGAAAGTGAATTTGAAAACATGCTGCGGCTATTCTCCATGGAGCTGAGAGTGCTAGGTCCAGTGTAAATATCACCAGAATTGCAGTTTTAATATTCAGAGTTATCACCAGAGTCACAAATACAACAGAAGCTATTACATCTCTGAAATCTTGAAAGTGTGACCTGGGAGTCTTTCCAGCTTAATATGAATTACTAGAAATGAAGTGAGTTACAAATATGTCCCCAGCCTAAGGTTGGAAGGCTCATGAATTACTATACCTAAAAACCCCCAAAGCCCTAGCCTAGAAATTATTGTAAACCTCATCTACTTTGTTGTTATGCATGAAACTATTTATAATATCAAAATAATGTATTGGGGATTTTCCCCTTGTAATTCCAGTATTCATAATAGTTCTAATTTGTTTCTCAAACTACCCATGAGAAAAAACACACATTAACAAGACCATAAGAAAGTCACTGAAGAATTGTTGCTGAGGCACGCCAAAGAAATTCAGCCTAGATTGAGGATTTATTAGTAGATGAGCCAATGAAATAGGCAACTGGGTAGTTTTCCCCCTTGGGTTGGATTCTGCATGTCAATCTGGCTTCTCTATTAATTCCCAGGTAAACTGACAAGTAAAGGTAATCTCACTTTTTTCAGTGTCTCTTGTTTATTTTAGAAATAAAGGTATGTTCTATCTGAAACTAAAAGCTATAGAAATACTCAACATGATGGGTTGCTGGGTTGCTGTTGTAAATATTTTTACCATATTCTATGTTTTATTTACCTTTTATTTTAACCACAGTCAAAGTTTTACTTACTTTTGTGCTGTGACTCTTCTATCTTTACTCTTTATTAGGGAGGGGAGAAAACATATGTGTCTCAAATGCTTTTGATGCAAGAGCCTTTATTTAAAGAAAAAGGCTCATGATGTTTTTATTACTAGCACAGTACATGCCATGACAATTTTTCCTTACAGTTCTGGAAGTTAATAGATTGGGGTTTGGTATAGAAGACTTCAGCAAAAAGATAAAGCTGTTGTGGTAGTTTGAATAGGAATGGCTCTCCTCCGCTCTGTGTTTGAATGCTTGGCCCGTAGGGAATGACATAATCAGAAAGTATGGCCTTGTTGGAGGAAGTGTGTAACTCTGGGGAGGGTTTTTGAGGTCTCAGAGGCTCAAGCCCAGGCCCAGTGGCTCACAATCACAGGAAGACTTGCTGCCTGCAGATCCAGATATAAAACTCCCAGCTCCTTCTCCGGCACTGTGTCTGCCTGCATACCTCCATGCTTCTGCCATGACAATAATGGACTGAACCTCTGAAACAGTAAGCCAGCCTCAATTAAATGTTTTCCTTCATAGGAACTGCTGTGGTCCCAGAAGACCTACAGAGCCAACTAACTTGGGCCCACGGGGGCTCACTGAGACTGAACCACCGACTAAAGAGCATTCATGGGCTGGATACACCCCCCTACACTTATGTAGCAGAGGTGCAGCATGGTCTTTAGGTAGGTACCCCAAGAACTGGAGCAAGGGCTGTCTTTGACTTGGACTCTGTTGCCTGCCTTTGGACCCCTTTTCCCTAGCTGGGCTGCCTTGTCTGACCTCAGTGGGAGTGATCCACTTAGAGGGTAGCTAGGGGGCCTCCCTTCTCTAAGGGTGTGGGGGAAGTAGGGAAGAGGGTGAGGCTGGGAGGAAGAGGCCCCTTCGATTGGGATATAAAGTGAATAAATCAATTCATTAATGAAAAAGAAAAGAAAAGCTGCTAATGACACATTTTACAACAACAGTGTGGTCTTTGTGTCTCTTCACAGCAACAGAAACCCTAAGACAACTGCAATTTTGAAATTTTACTATGAATAGTGTTAATTTTAGAAGTGACATCATACTGTGAAGGAAAAAAAAATTTAAACTTTTCAACCATTTGTTTTGTCAGCTAACCTTTAGAGTTGTGTACCAAATCATTTTCTCAGCTCAGCTCAACGTGTCAGTCAGCTGAAGAGAACTACAGCTCATCTCGTTTTCCATTTAAGGCCTATTCCTGAACACGGAATGTGTCACCAGGGTATAACTAATTGTTCTCACCCCCTCCTCTGTAGTTTATGCATTGTTATTATGATGAAGGGAGAGTTGGAAAGTGAAGGGGAGGAGAATTGGAGGTCGTTAAAATATCAAAGTCTAAGAACACACGGGGAAGTTAATGTTTCCTATTTGACTTCAAATACCAGATTAATTATTAGAATAAGAAATGCCACATTTCTAAGAAGTCTTCCTAAAAGAGAATATAAAATATAAGTCCAAGAAAAGCCCAGAACTAACAAAGCTTCCTAGTAATCAAGAAGCATCTAGTAAAAACTACCTCAGCAACGTTGAGATCGATGTACTCCTTCCATCTGCTGAACTACAAATAGTCACTAGCATTCTTTACTGTGGACCAGTCACTGTTCCAAATGCTGTAGCTGAGAAGAACAATACACACAAAAGCCCATGACCTCTGGGGGAAAAAACAGTAAGTAAATAGACAAATTACTTAGTACCAGGCAATCTGTTGTCAGATAGGAGGGCTTTTTATTTTAGGAAGAAGAAAGACTTTTGATCGGTTTGTTTTTTGTTTTTTGTTTTTTTCTCTTTATTTTTGTTTTAAGACCAGGTCTTACTTACTAAGTAGCCCCAGACTAATATCAAACTTGAGCTCTTTCTATTTTAGCCTCCTCAGTACTGAAATTACAGGTGTGTGTCATCTTCTGGAGTCCAGAAATTGCCTCACAAACCATACAGTCAGACAGGGGTAGTTTATTGAGCATACACCCCAGGACTGGTCAACCAGGACTATGGTCCAGATTCAGGAACCTAACCATGGACCCACATTAAGATCCTACAGGGTTTTTAAGCCCAAAATGGACAACTATCTGTGCCAAGTTATTTCACAAATAAGGACTTGTGATAGGGGATTTCCTTAGGAACATGTCTTTGTTGTACACTTATCTTGTTCCCATTGGTTGGAATACTCAACTGTGATGGGGAACTTGCCTTGTTTTTGTGTCTTAATTTGTCTACCAGGTTGTCAGTTGCAGCCCACATACATGTCTCTTTCTGCCAAGTAGGATATTAGTTCCCAAGGAAGTCTTGGGAACTTAAACTTTATTCGACTACTACTCAAAATGGAAGTCTTGTTACAAGTAGTTTCTTAGGTTGGTGTAGGGGTCTTTCTTAGGTTGAGATCCATACCAGGGGCAGTTTGTAAAGAAAAATACCATAAAAACCTTATGTATAGATGCAGAAAGGGTTGTTGGGTGGTTGGTTCAGGTACACGTTTATTGTAGGTAAATATACAAAACAGTTCTACTGACTTCTATAGTAATTGGTTTCCAAAGGTACTGAACATAATAGAATATGTGATCAATCTTGGCATTAGAAAGTTTCCTAGTACCACCAGAAACATATGAGAAAGTTTCCTTATAATGGCAGGCTAGCCAGGTAACTGTTACCTAGGCCTTAACATTTCACCTAGGCCTTAATATTTTACCTAGGTGCTAACAAACAAACCCAGCTCAAAAAAAAAAAAGAAAGAAAGAAAGAAAGAAAAAAGAAAAGAAAAGAAAAAGAAAAACGTTTTCTGAAGAGCTGACATTGTCCAGGGATCTAAATTTTTAAAAAAAAAATATTTTTTTTTTTTTTACCTATCACTTTATATTCTGTTCACTGCCCCCTATCCTGGTCACTCCTTCCCACAATCCTTCACCTATCTCTCATTCCCCCTCCCCTTCTCCCCTGAGTGGGTGTGCCCCCCCCCCAGTATCCCTCTACCCTGGCACTTCCTCTCCCACTGAGGCCAGACAAAGCAGCCCAGATAGAAGAACATATCCCACATACAGGAAACAGCTTTAGGGATAGTCCCTGTTTCAGTTGTTTGGGACCCACATGAAGACCAAGCTACACATCTGCTACATATCTGCAGGGAGGTCCAGGCCATGTATATTCTTTGGTTGTGGTTCAGACTCTGAGAGCCCTAAGGATTTAGGTTAGTTAACTCTGTTGATCTTCCTGTGGAGTTCCTATCCCCTTCAGGGCCCTCAGTCCTTCCTCCTATTCTACCATAAGAGTCCCCAAGCTCCATCGACTGTTTGGAACTGTATGTCTGCTTTTGTCTGAATCAGCTGCTAGGTGGAGCCTCTCAGAGGACAACTTGCTCCTGTCTGCAAGCATAACAGAGTATCATTAATAGTGTTAGGGATTGGTACTTGTCCGTGGGGTGGGTCTCAAGTTGGGCTGGTTATTGGTTGGCTATCCCCTCAGTCTCTGCTCCATCCCCTGTGCCTGCATTTAGTAGACAGGATAAATTTTGGGCTGAAAGTTTTATGGGTGGGTTGCTGTCTCTATTGTCCACTAGGGTTTCTGCCTGACTACAGGAGATGGCCTCTTCATGGTCCATATCCCCAATGTAGTGAGTTACAGCTGAGGTTATCCCCATTGATTCTTCGTTGTCTCCCTTACTTCAGGTTTCTGGAGGTGTCCCCCCCCTCCCCAGAAATCTGTCAGCTGCAGATTTCCATTTGTTTCCATGGTCATCTGGTCATTCCTCATGTCCCTCCTCATACCTGATCCTGAACTCCCCATTCCTCTCCCCATCTCCCTCCCTCCCAATTCTCTTCCTCCATCTGCCTCTTATGACTATTCTATTCCCCCTTCTAAGTGAGATTCAAGCTTCCTCACTTGGGCCTTCCTTCTTGTTTAGCCTCTTTGGGTCTGTGAAGTGTAGCATAGTATCTGCATTTTAAGGCTAATATCCACTTATGAGTACATACTATGCATGTCCATTTGGGCCTGGGTTTCCTCACTCAAGATGCAAAATTCATGATGCCTCTGTTTATAACACCTGAATAGTATTCCATTGTGTAGATGTACCACATTTTCTTTATTCATTCTTCAGTTGAGGGACATCTAAGTTGTTTCCACTTTCTGGGTATTATAAATAAAGCTGCTATGAACATATTTGAGCAAGTGTCTTTGTGGGATGTTGGAACATCTTTTGGGTATATGCCCAGGAGCGGTATAGCTGGGTCTTGAGGTAGAGCTATTTCCAGTTTTCTGAGAAACTGGCAAATTAATTTCCAAAGTGGTTGGACTAGTCTGCACTCCCACCAGCAATGAAGAATTGCTCCTCTTCACACATGAAGGAGTGTTCCTCTTTTAACACATCCTCGCCATCATATGCTATCTCTCGAGTTTTTGATCTTAGCCATTCTGATGGGTATAAGATGGAACCTCAGAGATGTTTTGATTTGCATTTCCCTGATGACTAAGGATGTTGAACATTTCTTTAACTGCTACTTGGCCATGCGAGATTCCTCTGTGGAGAATTATGTTTAATGCTGTACCCCATCTTTTAATTGGGTTATTTGTGTTGTTGGTGTCTAACTTCTTCAGGTCTTTGTAAATTTTGGATATTAGCACTTTGTCAGTTGTATGGTTGGTGCAGATCCTTTCCCAATCTGTAGGCTGCTGATTTGTCCAATTGACAGTATCTTTTGCCTTATAGAAGCTTGCAGTTTCATGAGGTCCCATGTATCAATTTTTGATCTTATTGCCTAAGCCATTGGTGTTCTGTTCAGGAAATTGACTCCTGTACCAATGCATTCAAGACTATTTCCTACTTTCTTTACTATGAGATTTAGTGTATCTAATTTTATGTTGAAGTCAGTGATCCACTTTGACTTAAGTTTCATGCAGGGCGATAAGTATGGCTCTATTTTTGTTCTTCCACATATAGACTCCCATTAGTCCAGCGCAATTTGTTGAAGATCCTTTCATTTTTTCCATTGTATGGTTTGGCTTCTTTATCAAAAATCAAGTGTCCATAAGTATATGGATTTATTTTCGGATCTTTGATTCTATTCCATTGATCAAAGTGTCTGCTTCTGTACCAAAACCATTCAGTTTTTATCACTATTGCTTTATAGTACAGGCTGAGGTCAGGGATGATAATTCCTCCCAAAGTTCTTTTATTAGTTCAGGATTGTTTTACTTATCCTGGGTTTTTGGTTTTCCCATATAAAATTGAGAGTTGCTCTTTCAAGATCTACAAAAAAAAATTGTTGAAATTTTGATGGGGATTAAATTGAATCTGTAGATTACTTTATATAAGATGGTCATTTTCACTATGTTAATCATACCTCTCCATGAGCATAGGAGATTTTTCTATCTTCTGATGTCTTCTTCAATTTCTTTCTTCAGGGACTTGAAGTTCTTGTCATACAGATCTTTCACTTGCTTGGTTAGAGTTACACCAAGATATTTTGTATTATTCATGGTTATTGTAAAGGGTTTTATTTTCCTAATTTCTTTCTCATCCCATTTGTCATTTGTATAAAGGAGGGCTACTGGGTTCTTTGAATTAATTTTGTATCCATCCACTTTGCTGAAGGTGTTTATCATATGTAGGTGTTCTCTGGTAGAATTTTTGGTATCTCTTATGTATACTGTCATACCATCTGAGAACAGTGATACTTTGACGTCTTCCTTTCCAATTTGTATCCCTTTGATCTCCTTTTGTTGTCTTAATGCTCAGGCTAGAACTTCAAGTACTATATTGACTAGATAGGGAGAGAGTGGGCAGCCTTGTCTAGCCCCTGATTTTACTGGAAATGCTTTAATTTTCTCACCATTTAGCTTGATGTTGCTATTGGCTTGCTGTATATTGCTTTAATTATGTTTAAGTGTGTACCCTGTATCCTTGATTTCTCTAATACCTTTAACATGAAGAGGTGTTGGATTTTATCAAAGCTTTTTCAACAACTAATGAGATAATCATGTGATTTTTTTCTTCCAGTTTTTTTTATATGGTGGATCATGTTGATGGATTTTCATATATTGAACCATCCCTGCATTCCAGAAAAGACACCTACTTGATCTTGATGGGTAATGTCTTTGATGTGTTCCTGGATTAGGTTTGTGACTATTTCATTGAGTATTTTTTGCATCAACGTTCATAAGAGAAATTGGTCTGAAATTCTCTTTCTTTGTTGAGTCTTTGTGTGGTTTAGGTGTCAGGGTGACTCTAGCCTCATGGAATAAGTTTGGCAATGTTCCTTCTGTTTCTATTTTGTGGAATAGTTTGAGGAGTATTGGTATTAGCTCTTCTTTAAAAGTCTGGTAGAATTCCACACTAAAACCATCTGGCCCTTTTTTAATTGGGAGACTTTTAATGACTGCTTCTATTAGGGATTATGGGGCTGTTTGGATAGTTTACCTGATCTTGATTTAACTTTGGTAAGTAGTCTGTCTAGAAAATCATCCATTTCATTAAGATTTTTTTCAACTTTGTGGAGCATAGGCTTTTGAAGTAAAACCTAATGATTCTTAGAATTTCCTCAGTGTCAGTTATTATATCTCCCGTTTCATTACTGATTTTGTTTATTTGGATGCTGCCTCTCTGTCTCTTGGTTAGTTTGGCTAAGGGTTCATCTAGTTGATTTTCTCAAAAAACCAACTCTTGGTTTCATTGATTTTTTTTTTTATATATATAGTTTTCTTTGTTTCTATTTGATTGATTTCAGCCCTGGTTTTAATTATTTTCTGCCTTCTACTCCTCTTTGATGTGCTTGCTTCTTGATTTTCTAGAGCTTTCAGGTGTACTTTTAAAGTGCTAATATGAGAACTTTCTAATTTCTTTATGGAAGCACTTAGTGCTATGAACTTTGCTCTCAGCACTGCTTTCATTGTGTCTCATAAATTTGGGTATGTTCTACCTTCATTTTCATTGAGTTCTAGAAAGTTTTTAATATCTTTATTTCTTTTCCAACCCAGAGATCACTGAGTAGAGAGTGGTTCAATTTCCATGAGCGTATAGGCTTTCCAGTTCTGTTGTTTAATCCATGGTGGTCAGATGAAATACAAGGCATTATTTCAGTTTTCTTGTATCTGTTTTGGTTTGCTTTGTGACCGACTATATGATCAATTTTGGAGAAAGGATCCATGAGGAGATGAAAACAAGGTATATTCTTTTGTGTTTGACTGAAATATTCTCTAGATCTCTGTTAGGTCCATTTGATTCACACTGTCTGTTGTTTGCATTAATTCTCTGCTTAGTTTTTGTCTGGATGTCCTATTAATTGGTGAGAATAGGTTGTTGAAGTCTCCCACTCTTAATGTGTGGAGTTCAATGTGTGATTTAAGCTTTAGCAATGATTCTTTTACAAATGTGGGTGCCCTTGGTTTTGGAGCATAGATGTTAGAATTGAGATATCATCTTGGTAGATTTTTCCTTTGATGAGTATGAAATGTCCTTCCCTGTCTCTTTTGATTAATTTTGGTTGAAAATCTATTTTATTATATAGATTATCTTATCTATATTAGAATGGCTATTCCAGCTTGTTTCTTGGGTATGTTTGCTTGTAAACCTTTTTTCTAGCCTTTTACTCTGAGCTAATGTCTATTCTTACTACTGAGGTGTGTTTCTCGTATGCAGAAGAATAAAGGATCCTGTTTTTGCATCCATTCTGTGAGCCCATTGATGTTGAGAGATATTAATGACCAATTATTGGTTTTTTCCCTTATTTTGATGTTGTTCTGTGTGTCTGTGTCTGTGTGTGTGTGTGTGTGTGTGTGTGTGTGTGTGTGTGTGTGTTTCTGTGTGCTTTTCTTGTTTTTGCTGGTATGGAATTACTTTTTTCCTGCGTTTTCCTGGATGTAGTTATTCTTCCTGGATTTGAGTTTTCCTTCTAGTATTTTCTATAGGGCTGGATTTATGGATAGATATTGTTTGAATCTGTATTTGTCTTGAAATATTTTGTTTTCTCCATCTGTTGTGATTGAGAGTTTTGCTGAGTATAGTAGTCTAGGTTGGAACCTGTGAATTTTTTTTAGAGGTTGCAAGATATCTGACCACTCTCTTTTAGCTTTTAGAGTCCCTGTTGAGAAGTCGGATATAATTCTGATGGGTTTGCCATTGTATGTTACCTAGCCTTTTTCCCCTACCACTTTTAATATTCTTTCTTTGTTCTGTAGGTTTTGTGCTTTGATTATTATGTGATGGGGGGATTTTCTCTTTTGGCCCAATGTAATTGCTTTTCTATAAGCTTCTTGTATGTTTATAGGCATCTCTTTCTTTAAGTTAGGAAAATTTTCTTCTATGATTTTATTGAAAATATTTTTTGGGCCTTGGAGCTGAAACTCTTCACTTTCTTCTATTTCTATTATTCTTAGGTTAGGACTTTTTATGGTATCCCAGATTTCCTGGATGTTTTGTGTCTACTTTTTAGATTTAACATTTTCTTTGATTGATTTATTAATTTCTTCTATTGTATCTTCTAAGCTTGAGATACTCTCTTCAATTTCCTGTATTCTGTTGAAGGAGCTTGTATTTGTTGTTCCTGTTCTTTCCCTAGGTTTTCCATCGCCACAATTTCTTCAGTTTGTGTTTTCTTTATTGCCTCTATTTCTACTTTCAGGTCTGGCAGTTTTATTTATTTCCTTCACCTGTTTCGTTGTATTTACCCGTTTGTCTTTAAGAGATTTATTTGCACCTCTGCTCAGAGAGACCCACCCAGAACCCTCAGGACCCAGGGACCTAGGAGCAACCTGGGACAGGAGCCTTCCAGCTTCCATCTGTGGCTGGAGACCTGAGCCTGTGCCACAAGGCTCCATAGCCAAATAGTGCTAGAAGAAAGCTAGCCTCCTAAAAGTGTGGACAAGCCTGTGAGCAGCACCTCTGCTTAGAGGGACCCACCCGGAACCCTCAGGATACAGGGAATAAGGAATGGTCTTCTGGTTTCCTTCTGCGGCCAGGGAGCTGATCCTGTGACACAGGGCTCCATACCCAAATAGTGCCAGGAGAGAACTGGTCTCTCAGTTGTGCTGACACACCTTCAAGCACAGGTAATACCACCACTTCTGTTCAAATTCCGGGATCAAGAGTGACCCTTGCAGAACCATCAGGACACAGGAACCAAGGAACAGCTAGGGACAGGATCCTTCTGATTTCTGTGTGCACCCCAGATCTGTCCCTGTACCACAGCTCTCCAAACCCAAATTCCTCTCAGAGAGAGCTGGTTTCCAAGGAGTACTGACACAGAGGATTGCAGGAGGGACAAGCCACAGTCAGACCAGATAACACCAGAGATAACTAGATGGCAAAAGACAAGGGCAAGAACATAAGGAACAGAAACCAAGGCAATTTGTCATCATCAGAATCCAGTTCTTCAACCACAGCTAGCCCTGGATACCCCAACACACCAGAAAAACAAGACTTGGGTTTAAAATCACATCTCATGATGATGATAGAAGACTTTAAGAAGGAAATAAATAACTCCCTTAAAGAAATATAAGAGAACACAGGTAAACAGCTAGAAGCCCTTAAAGAGGAAATACAAAAGTCCTTTAAAGAATTGCAGGAAAACACAATCAAACAGGCAAAGGAAATTTAAAAATCATCCAGGATCTAAAAATGGAAATACAAACAATAAGAAAACACAAAGGGAGACAACTCTGAAGATAGAAAACCTAGGAAAGAGATCAGGAGTCATATATGCAAGCATCACCAACAGAATGCAAGAGATAGAAGATAGAATCTCAAGAGTAGAAAATACAATAGAAAAAACTGACATGATCTGTAGCGGGAGACCTCTGCCTGGGCCAACAGGGCTCCATAACCAAATAACGCTGAGAGAAAGCTAGCCTCCCAGGAGTGGTGGAAAGACTGACTGCTCAGAGGGAACCACCTGGAATACACAAGTCACAGGGATTGTGGAACAGGGATCTGGTTTCTTCAGTGGCTGAAGAGCACATCTTCTGACATAGGGCTCCATACTCAAATAGTGCCAGGAGAGAGCTGGTATACCAGGAGTGTCAACATACCTTTAAGCAGAGAGACAGATGGTCTCCAAGGAGTATTGACACATTGCAGGAAAGACAAGCCACAGTCAGAGAGAGTAAGACCAGCTAACACCAGAGATAACTAGATGGCGAAAGGCAAGGGCAAGAACACAAGGAACAGAAACCAAGACTACTTGGCATCATCAGAACCAAGCTCTCTCACCACAGCAAGCCCCGGATACCCCAACACACCAGAAAAACAAGACTCAGACTTAAAATCACATCTCACGATGATGATAAAAGATTTTAAGAAAGAAATAAATAACACCCTTAAAAAAATACAAGAGAGAACAGGTAAACAACTGGAAGCTTGTAAAGAAGAAACACAAAAATCCCTTAAAGAATTTCAGGAGAACACAACCAATCAAACAAATGAACAAAACCATTCAGGAATTAAAAACAGAAATAGAAGCAATATAGAAATCACAAAGAGAGACAACCCTGGAGTTAGAGAACATAGGAAAGAAATCAGGAGTCATAGATGCAAGCATCACCAACAGAATACAAGAGATGGAAGAGAGAATCTCAGGTGCAGAAGATACCATAGAAAACATGGACACAACAGTCAAACAAAACACAAAATACAAAATGCTCCTAACCTAAAACATCCAACATATCCAAGATACAATGAGAAGACAGAACCTGAGGATAATAGGTATAGAAGAGAGTGAAGATTCCCAACTTAAAGGACCAGTAAATATCTTCAACAAAATTATAGAAGAAAACTCCCTTAACCTAAAGAAAGAGATGAACATAAATATACAAGAAGCCTACAGAACGCCAAATAGACTGGACCAGAAAAGAAATTACTCCCGTCACATTATGGTCAAAACACCAAATACACAGAACAAGGAAAGAATAGTAAAAGCAGTAAGGGAAAAAAGGCGAGTAACATACAAAGGCAGACCTATCAGAAGTACACCAGACTTCTCACCAAAGACTATGAAAGCTAGAAGATCCTGGGCAGATCTCATACAGACTCTAAGAGAATACAAATGCCAGCCCAGGCTGCTATACCCAGCAAAACTCTCAAGAATCATAGATGGTGAAACCAAAATATTCTATGACAAATCCAAATTTGCACAGTATGTTTCCACAAACCCAGCCCTACAAAGAATAACACATGGAAAACGCCGACTCAAGGAGGGAAACTACACCCAAGAAAAAGCAAGAAAGTAATCTTTCAACAAACTCAAAAGAAGATATCCACACAAACATATACACAACATTGAAAATAACAGGAAGCAATAATCACTATTCTTTAATATCTCTTAACATCAATGGTCTCAGTTCCCCCAATAAAAAGACATAGACTGACAGCCTGGATCATAAAGAGGACCCAGCATTTGGCTGCATCCAGGAAATGCACCTCCATGTTAAAGACAAACACTACCTCAGAGTAGAGGGCTGGAAAACAATCTTCCAGGCAAATGGCCCCAAGACACAGGCTGGGGTAGCCATTCTAATATCGGATAAAATCACTTTCAACCAAAAGTCAGCAAAAAAAGATAAAAGAAGGACAATTCATACTCATCAAAGGAAAAATCTACCAAGAAGAACTCTCAATTCTGAACATCTATGCACCAAATGCAAGGGCTCCCACATTCATAAAAGAAAATTTACTAAAGCTCAAAGCACACATTGCACTTCACACAATAATTATGGGAGACTTCAACACCCCACTATCAACAATGGACAGATCTTGGAAACATAAACTAAACAGAGACACAGTGAAACTAACAGATGTTATGAACCAAATGGATTTAATAGATATCTATAGAACATTTCATCTTACATCAAAAAATATACCTTCCTCCCAGCACCTCATGGTACCTTCTCCAAAATTGATCATATAATTGGTCACAAAACAAACTTCAACAGATATAAGAAGATTGAAATAATCCCATGCCTCCTATCAGATCACTATGGAATAAGGCTGGGTTTCAATGGCAACAACAACAACAGAAAGCCCAAGTACACATAGAAGCTGAACAATGCTCTACTCAGTGTTAACTTGGTCAAGGAAGAAATAAAGAAAGAAATTAAAGACTTCCTAGAATTTAATGAAAATGAAAGTACAACATACACAAACCTATAGGACAAAATGAAAGCAATGTTACGAGGAAAACTCATAGCTCTGAATGCCTCCAAAAAGAAAATGGAGAGAGCGTAAACTAACAGCTTAACAAAGCACCTGAAAGTCTAGAACAAAAAGAAGCTAATACACCCAAGAGGAGTAGAAGGCAGGAAATAATCAAATTAAGGGTTGAAATCAACCAAGTGGAAACTAAAAGAACTATACAAAGAATCAACAAAACCAGAAGCTGGTTCTTTGAGAAAATCAACAAGATAGATATACCCTTAGCCAGACTAGCCAGAGGGCAAAGAGACAGTATGCAAATTAACAAAATTAGAAATGAAAAGGGAGATACAACAACAAATTCTGAGGAAATTTAAAAAAATCATCAGATCCTACTACAAAAGCTTATAAACAACAAAATTAGAAAATTTGGAGGAAATGGACAAGTTTCTAGACAGATACCAAATACCAAAGTTAAATCAGGATCAGATAAACCATCTAAACAGTGCCATAACCCCTAAAGAAATAGAAGCAGTCATTAAAAGTCTCCCAACCAAAAAAAGCCCAGGACCAGATGGTTTCAGTGCATAATTCTATCACACCTTCAAAGAAGACCTAATTCCAATACTCTTCAAGCTATTCCATAAAATAGAAACGGAAGGAACACTATCCAATTCATTCTATGAGGCTACTGTTACACTGATACCAAAACCCCACAAAGACCCAACAATAAAAGAAAACTTCAGACTAATTTCCCTTATGAATATCGATGCAAAAATACTCATTAAATTTCTTGCAAACTGAATCCAAGAACACATCACAACAATCATTCACCATGATCAAGTAGGCTTCATCCCAGGGATGCAGGGATCATTCAATACCCAGAAATCCATCAATAAAATCCACCACATAAACAAACTCAAAGAAAAAAATCACATGGTCATTTTGGTAGATGCTGAAAAAGCATTGGACAAAGTTCAACATCCCTTCATGATAAACGTCTTGGAAAGATCAGGAATTCAAGGAGCATACCTAAACATAGTAAAAGCAATGTACAGTAAACCAGTAGCCAACATCAAACTAAATAGAGAGAAACTCGAAGCAATCCCACTAAAATCAGGGACTAGACAAGGGTGCCCTCTCTCCCTATCTATTCAATATAGTACGTGAAGTTCTAGCTAAAGCAATCAGACAACAAAAGGAGGTCAAAGGGATACAAATTGGAAAGGAAGAAATCAAAATATCACTATTTGCAGATGATATGATTGTATACTTAAGTGACCCGAAAAACTCCACCAGAGATCTGCTACAGCTGTTAAACACCTTCAGCAAAGTGGCTGGATACAAAATTAACTCAAGCAAATCAGTAGCCTTCCTATACTCGAAGGACAAACAGGCTGGGAAAGAAAATAGGAAAATGACACCCTTCACAAAATTCACAAACAATATAAAATATCTTGGTGTGACTCTAACCAAACAAGTGAAAGATCTGGATGACAAAAACTTCAAGTCTCTGAAGAAAGAAATCGAAGATCTCAGAAGATGGAAAGATCTCTCATGCTCATGGATTGGCAGGATTAGTATAGTTAAAATGACAATATTGCCAAAAGCAATCTACAGATTCAATGCAATGCCCATCAAAATCCCAACTCAATTCTTCATAGACTTAGAAAGAGCAATTCTGAAATTCATATGGAATAACAAAAAACCCAGGATAGCAAAAAACATTCTCAACAATAAAAGGACTTCTGGGGGAATCAGCCTCCCTGGCCTGAAGCTGTACTACAGAGCGGCAGTGATAAAAACAGCATGGTATTGGTACAGTGACAAGCAGGTAGATCAATGGAATAGAATTGAAGGCCCAGAAATGAACCCACACACTTATGGACACTTGATCTTTGACAAAGGAGCTAAAACCATACAGTAGAAAAAAAACAGCATCTTCAACAAATGGTGCTAGTTCAACTGGCAGTCTACATGTAGAAGATTGCAAATTGATCCATTCCTATCTCCCTGTGCAAAGTACAAGTCCAAGTGGATCAAGGACCCCCACATAAAACCAGATACACTGAATCTAATAGAAGAGAAAGTGGAGCCGGGCCATGGTGGAACACTCCTTTAATCCCAGCACTTGGGAGGCAGAGGCAGGCGGATTTCTGAGTTCCAGGCCAGCCTGGTCGACAGAGTGAGTTCCAGGACAGCCAAGGCTACACAGAGAAACCCTGTCTTGGAAAAAAAAGTAAAAAAAAAGGAGAGAGAGAGAGAGAGAGAGAGAGAGAGAGAGAGAGAGAGAGAGAGAGTAGGGAAAGGTCTCGAACACATAGGCACAGGGGGAAAGTTCCTGAGCCAATGGCTTGTGCTCTAAGAGCAAGAATTGACAAATGGGACCTCATAAAATTATAAAGCTTCTGTAAGGCAAAGGACACTGTAAATAGGACAAAACGGCAACCTACAGATTGGGAAAAGATCTTTACCAATCCTATGTCTGATAGAGGGCTAATATCCAATGTATACAAAGAACTCAAGAAGCTAGACTCCGGAGATCCAAATAACCCTATCAAAAAATGGGGGAACAGAGCTAAACAGAATTCTCAACTGAGGAAACTTGAATGGCTGAGAAGCACCTAAAGAAATGTTCAACATCCTTACTCATCAGGGAAATGCAAATCAAAACACCCCTAAGATTCCACCTCACACCAGTCAGAATGGCTAAGATCAAAAACTCAGGTGACAGCAGATGTTGGCTTGAATGTGGAGAAAGAGAAACACTTGTCCACTGTGGGTGGGAATGCAAGCTGATACAACCTCTCTGGAAATCAGTTTGGCAGACCCTCAGAAAAAAATGAACATAATACTACCTGAGGACCCAGCTGTACCACTCCTGGGCATGTACCCAGAAGATTCTCCAACATTTAATAAAGACACATGTTCCACTGTGTTCATAGCAGCCATATTTATAATAGCCAGAAGCTGGAAACAACCCAGATGTCCCTCAACAGAGGAATGGATACAGAAAATGTGGTACATTTACACAATGGAATACTACTCAGCTATTAATAACAATGACTTCATGAAATTCGCAGGCAAATGGATGGAACTTGAAAATATCATCCTGAGCGAGGTAACGCAGTCACAAAAGAATGAACATGGTATGTACTCACTGATAAGTGGATATTAGTCCAAAAGTTCGAAATACCCAAGAGTCACATCACAGCAACCATAGGCCTGAGTGTGAGGTCCCAGATGGAGGACTTGGAGAAGGGACTGAAGGAGCTGAGGGAGTTTGCAACCCCAGGGAGGAAGCAATCGTGGCAACTGGCCTGACCCCTCAATACTCCTGGAGACTGGATCTCCAACCAAAGAATACACATGGAGGGACCCATGGTGCTGGCCACATATCTGACAGAGGATGGTCTTGTTAGACATCATGGAGAGCAGAGGCCCTTGGGCCTGAGGGTGTTAGATCCCCCAGTATAGGAGAATGCCAAGGAGGGATGACAAGAGTGGGTGGGTAGGTAGGTGAGGGAATACACCCATAGTGGCAGGGGGAGGGGAGGAAATGGGGAGGTTCCAAAGGGGTCATCTGGAAAGTGGGAAACATTTGAAATGTAAATAAGGTATGAAAAAAAGAAAAGAAACAGAAAAAAAATACCCAACAAAAAAACACATTAATTTTTCTGAGAACTATTGTATTTACCTGTACTTTTCTGTGAGTAATTAGTAGTTAAGTAGATCCATCAGTTTCATACAAATCAAATCAATGGGCACAATATTCTGAACCAAATGGCTGTGTCTGCTTCATGTCCACAGTCAGCCACCCACTTTATAACACAAACCAGAGCATTTGGTATAAAGAACAGTAGTGGGACTCCATCTCTGTCAGGTTTCACATCACTCCATGTCCGGTAAAGATAACACATTCTCATCCTCAGTCAAAGGAAGACTTGCTTTATCAACACTGTAATAGGAATGTCTTCAAATTAAATGGGGTTTAGAAACAGTGGTATGTTCTATCCCCATAGTCAGACTGACGTGTAGGAGAGATGGGAAGAGACAATAGGGTAGGAAGGAGTGAAGATCTGCAGGAAGAGCAGCTGTGAACTATGAAGGAGAATGTCAAATAGCAACCCTCCCACCAAACTCGCTCAGCCAGAGCTCCTCCACGTCCAAAGGGCTGAGTCAGTGAGCCCTCCAGACAGTGAACAGATGTGACTCCAAATCTAGTTTCTTTTACCCACTTCCTAGATGTTATTCCCCAGATCTACACCATAAAGGTGCACAGAGGCAGCCAGTCCGAAAAAACCATAGTCCTAGATCTTATTCAGTATCAAATATCAAACGTGCCCAACGTCAATCAAAATTGTGCAATCTGAGCTGCTAGTTCCTCCCAGATGCCACTGGTCCCGGTGTGGATTTACTTCCTGCTTCCCCACTCCGGTACCCCTACTCTTCTGTTACCTGTGTACACAGAGAGAATTGATTGGGGGGGAAGGGGTGTCTTTCTTTCTTCCTTTCTTTTTTTCTTTTGAGACAGGGTCTCATGTAGCTTAGCTTAGTCTCAAACTCACGATGTAGCCAGTGATGGTCTTTAATTCTTTATCCTCCTGCCTCCACCTCCATATTACTGGGATTGAAGTAAACCCAGCCTTGAGAGATAAATCCTCTCTGAGACAAGGGCTTGCTTTATGCAGTGCACGGTCAACTCCAGCTCTCCAGTCTCCTGGCTTCCACTCCCCTCAGTGCTTGGATTGTATGCATGCACCATCATGCTTCGCTAACCCATCCCATTTCTGTCTGTATCCTTCTTCACCATTTAAAACTCATTTCCTCTTCCTTCTGTCCAATCTTCCACTGACAGTGACTTTCCAATATCCAATAAGTAAGGAAGGTCTTTGACGATTAGTTCTCCGCCTATATGTACAATGAGAACATTCCATTTGCTATCTTCCTGCTGCCACACAGAATAGCTTCAAGGTTGCCTAAATCTGTCATTCTGTCTCAGTTCTTTGCCCCTGAAAAAGATGCCATTTGTTCCTGTTACAGCATCCCCTGGTTTTTCATACTTCAATACAAGAATCAAATATCAACTCCTCTGGAAGCCTATCACTGCATATCCAGTCCTGTGGTTCAGATAGATAGATGATAGGTAGGTAGGTAGGTAGGTAGGTAGGTAGATAGATAGATAGATAGATAGAAAGATAGATGTAGATATAGATATCATATATATTGTAATCACCACAAAGAATTTTAAATAATTTTGAGGCCCTTCCTCTGAGAGTCCTTCTTTTTTGGACATGGATAAAGCAAGGGCATCTGGACTTTGAGCATCTGTCCAGATAATACTACTCTGCAATCCAAGTTGGGAAGCACTTAACTAAATGCTATCAAAGCCTTTCTTCTGAGGCCCATATCATGTAATTTAGTTTCAAACCTTCTGGTCTTGCACATTTCTTTTTCTGTGCACCACAATTTTGCTAGCCTTTGCACCCCAGTCCATGCCTTTAAAAAATTAGATTGCTCAACACATGGCATTTTACAAAATAGGGAAAGATTCTTTTTCTGTTTACACACGGAAGTTTTTTGTTTCTTAATAAGAAAACCAGAAGCCATATGTTAAGAAAGGAAACAATACAGTTAGATGTACTCATATGATGCCAGAATGACGATATGATATTTGAAGCCAGAAATTACTTAAAATGATTCCTTAGACCAGCACAGAAGGACGGACAGACACACACACACACACACACACACACATGCTGGGCAAATCTTTTACAAAAGTAACAAAATGCAAAGCCTTCTGCCAGTGTTCTGAAAGTGTCAACATAAATGAATGTCTCAGTGTGCCCTGGTGCCTGCTGCTTCCTAACTCTGAAGATCTGATAATGTGTCAGCACTTGCCAGTTTTGCTCTCGCAGGCTGATCCCAAACCACACTCTTTTAAGTAGTGGATGTCCTTTGCAGTGCTTTAGTATTGCAATGCCAGTTATTTTCTGAGTGAAACTCCACCTTCCTTCTTACTCATTTAAACAACCGTGAGATAAAAAAGAAAAAAAACAAGTACAGTAAAGTAAATGTGGGGAGATGCTCTGGTGAGCCCTGAAAGGCAGCACATGCCTCCAAATCATTTTACTAATACTTCCTACAATCCTGGTTATTTATCCTTAGGTAAATATTAACTATAAATTCAATGGTCAGATTAGTAGGAATATAAGTTGATTTTACACAATTAATCAAAATCTGAATTTTAGGTTCAGACTGGGCATCCAGGTTTCGTTCAATGTATAATGGCAATTATAGCAAGGGATCAAAGCATTTCATGTTCACATCACTTTCAAGTTAGGGGAATCCAGTTAGATAAAAAAAAAAAACAGATCTCATGCTGACTGTACAATCCCCAACGTTGACAGCAAGAGTTCTCTGAGCTTCCAGAGAACTTCACACTCAAACCACTGGCAGCAGAGACGTCCAAGACCCCTAGTTAAAGAGAGTAAAGGTGTTTGAGGAAAGTTGGCCATTTTAAAAAGAATGCTATTTGTGGAAGGGCTCTCAAATCAGACTCATTTCAAAGCTAACCAGGAGAGATCATTTTTCTCTATTTAGGTCAGAATTGACTTTCTCTCTTTCCTGTTTGGGTACAATGATGTGTTGTCTCTAGTGCTGCTGCTCCTCTGGCCTCTGCAAACAATGGATGAACACCAGTACTGGAATCTGTCTGGTGTGGCTGACTCCTAGATAGGCAGTTCCCACATTCCACTCATAACTTGGGGGGGGAAGCAATTATTTTTGAATGGATGCTGATTTTAATGTCTGGAGTCACCGCCAGCAACAGCAACAAACATCTCCAGGAGCTACTCAGGAATATAACTGAAAGAAGTTCACTAGCACAGCAGAAAGGTTGGAAAGTGTTTATTATCACTCTATAGATTGCTTGTCATGAAAGTAATTATTTTTAGCCAGTAATAGTTTATCAGGTATCTTTTCAATCATTTTTCTATGTATACTTTGCAGATAACATGCATTATCTTTACAGATAAATTCAAAAACATTTCTAAAAGTAGATCATCTTACATATATTGTCTTATAGATTTTTTCCACTTAAAAATAAAACATCTTTCTGTATTTTTAAATTTTCTTCTACAACTCAGGAGTGGTGGTGCACACCTACAACCTCAGGACTCAGAAGGCATCAACAAAAGGATTACAGTTTTGAAATCAGTTTCAAAAAAGGCAAAAAAAAAAATTATCCTACAAAATCTTTTTTCCCTTTTTAAATTATTTTTCTCTCATATATTACATTCTGACTGCAGTTTCTACTCCCTCCCCTCTCCAAGTCTCTCCATCCTACCTCCACCAGACAGCTCCACCCCCTGCCACCTCCCCTCAGAAAAGAGCAGTCCTCTCAGAAAAGACTAAGCCTTTGAGAAGCTACAGAAAGAGCAGACACATAGTCTCACATCAAGGCTGGCCAGGCAACCAAATAAGAGAAAAGAGGCTCAAAGGCAGGCAAAAGAGTCAGAGACTGACCCCCAGTCTCACTGCCCAATGTCCCTCAACTACACCAAGCTACATAACCATAACTTACATGCCGAGGACAGAGGTCAGACCCATACAGGCTCCCTGATCTGCGAGCCCCTTGAGACCAGGTCAGTTGACTTTGTGGACCATGTTCTTGTCACCATTCTGACTCCTTCAATCTTTTCTCCCCCTCTCCCTTCATCTTGCTATCCCCTCCACCTCCTCTTCCACATATCCTACAAAACCTTAAATCTTTCCATTTCTAAGTCACAGACAATTCATTCGGAACAGTTTGACATTTCAGTGCCTGCGTATGCTACATAATGATCCAATCAAGATAATTAGCTGCCCATAACCTACAAGACATCCTTATAATAAAATTGTTCAAAATCTCACACAATAAACTTTAGTTTCATCCAAGGCAAACTGTATCCACTGTCACAATTAGTTATGCAGATAAAATAACTCAACACAGAATTTAATAAAAATATTTTCTCATTGCATCCTAGTTTTATAAACTTAGCCAATGTGTAATACACTTGGCACTAAGGGGATAAAACTAAAGTTTAGAAATAGAAATGAATATTTACTGAATACTCATATTTCTAGAATTGAGACTAGAATTATTTCATATACTAGACTCACACAATCATCACACAGAGATTATAAAGTAGATTTTACTAACCTAAAGGTTACAGAATGTGACTTAAATAAGGACATTAAGTGAGATACTCAAAGGAGAGTTAGGAAATACAAAGTAAGTAGAACTCAGCAGATCCTTGTCTGCTTCTCGTCTCTTTATAACTCTGTAAACAGCGCTTTTCGTGAACTATCAGGATGTTCACAGTGGCTTTTGTGTTCATTGGAAAAGCATGCACATATATGCACATGAAGGTGTGCTGACCAAAACAGGCTCCACAAGGTCTGCTTTCCTTGGTAATTTCTCTATAGAACAATGAAATGATTTTCCCAGCAAAGCCCCCTTTTCAACTACATGAATACAAAGCAAAACAACTTTAATCATAAATGTGAAATAATTTTACTGATAAAATTTTACTGATGAGAGCATAAAAGTTTATGCTCTCTGGTAGACAATAACTAAGAGCAACATTTGGCTTCACAGAACACTCTGTCATTAGGAATTTGCATAAAAATGTTATTCTGGACAAGTGGTATTTTGTCAATCTCATCCAAGTATCAAACATAGGAATAATCCTCAAATCAATTAAATATAGCTGGCTTAAAAAATAATGCCATACATTGCCAGCTCCAAAAGAGATGCCAACATCATTGCAATTATGCCTGAAAGCATCTGTAAAACTCACATTTTAATATGGCTAAAAGCCTGTTAATTTTTTTGACATTTGTTTTGTTATTATTTGGGGGAAATTTCATGCATGAGTACTGTATTTCTACTCTGTTGTCTCCCCTCCAGTTCCTTCCCTGTCCACCCCCAACTTCATGATCTCTTTAATTATTACCATTACACATATATATGTATGTACACAAATCTATATGTAATATAAACACATCCTGTTGAGTGTTGCATGTATGTTTATGTGTTTAGGGATGATCACTGGGATTGGATAATGGGCTCCTCCCCGGATCCCCTATCTTGGGACTCTTCCCAGGAGAAGCCTAATCCTCCTTCTTTCAGCAGCATTAATTGCCTATAGCTCTTCATTTAGAGGTGAGACCTTAAGAGATAGTCCACATCCATGTTTGGTGTCAATTAGTTTTATCATTGTGCAGGTCTTGTTTAGGCAGCCATATTGCTAGGGTTTCATGGTGTATTGTGACAGAACTTTTTCTGTGGGAATGAAGCACACTCATTACTTGCCCCAGATAGGGAACCCACAACAGATACCACCACAGTCCAACCTGGTGAACCAATTAGTTTTATTTTGGTTACTTACAGGAACAGGAATGAATCGAAGACAATTGAATCATAAAAGCTCAACTCAGCACAGGTGATCGCTTACAAAAGCTGGGAAACCTGGAGCACACTGCACAGCCCGCAAGACAGCTCAACAGGTTGGACAGTGTCCTTTCCCAGTGCCTCATTCAGTCTAAATCTCTTCCAGGCAGCTCATCTTGTCTCAGAGTCTTCTTTGCAGCTGGGCTCTTTCTCTGCCTGGGAGGAGCTTACTGAATCTGGTCAGTTTCAGGGAGTTCTGGAAGAAATTTTGTTGCTGTTCACCTCCCTGCTTAATGAGCTCCCTTGCACAATGGAGTGTTTTAATCTCTAAGGAGACTTTTATACAACACAAGGGTGCAGCTCCCTGCCATGTATAGAAAACATTATCTCATAACAGATGTACCTTCCTGTGACCCAGCAATCTTTTTACTCCCTTTTCTGTGATGCTCTTGAATCTTAGGAGTAGAAGCTGTGTTGTAGACATATTGTGGTGACTAGTTTTTATGTCAACTTGACACAGGCTAGAATTATCTGAGAAAGGGAACCATACCTGAAAATACCTCCACAAGATAGGCATGTAGGCAAGCTTAATTGTATTCTCTTAATTAGTAATTGATACGGGAGGACCCATCCCACTGTGGGTAGTACCACCCTTGGGCATGCAAATTGAGCAAGGCAGGAGGAGCAAGCCAGTAAGGAGCATTCCTCTAGGGCTTCTGCTTCAGTTTCAGTCTCCAGGTTCCTGCCTTGAGTTCCTATCCTGGCTTCCCTGGATGATGGACTACAAACTATAGATGAAATAAATCCTTTCCTTACCAAGTTGCTTTTGGTCATGACATTTTATCACAGAAACAGAAAAGTAACTAAGGCATGTGTCAGTTGAGAGTGAGCACCTCATAGTCAGTTCTCTACATTTGAAATAGTTGTGGATTTCTGTGTCAGCACTGTCTGCTGGAAAAAGAAGCCTCTTTGATGGTGACTCGGAGCTACTTATCTTACACATAAGGATAAGTATTTAAAATGCAACAGAGACTTGTACTGGTTTAGGAATTTGGCAGCAGTATGCTTTCCTCTGGGATCCATGATTTCAGCATGTATGAGTAGTTGGCTAGGTTTACAGTACCAGCCATGGATTACCTCCTCCTGAGTGGACCTTAAGTCCAATTAAGTAACCATTGGTTATTCCCAAGATATAAATGTCACTATTGCACCTTGGGTAGATCTTGCAAGGCTATAGTTGTATTCTTTAGGCTTTATAGCCAGGTATGACTTTTTATTGACTGTTAACATTTTTATTACAGGATGGCACTACCTCAATCATTCAGTTTATTTTGTATTTAACTATAGCAAAATCCCTCAAGGATTCTATTTTCCACCTTAAAATAATAGTTTTTGATCTATTTTACCTCTATGTTAGAATAATTCCATGTGCACTTAGTCTCAAGTAAGAATTTTAGAACATGAAGTACAGGATCTGCAAATAACATGACATCCATGATACTGACATTAGAAGAGCCAGGGTAAATATGTCCACAGGTATTTCCCAGATTTCCAATATTTAAAGCCATGGGAGAATTATTTTAACTATCTCGTTGTTATGTCCTAAATCACTACAGTTTGTGTAAAACACTGGTTTCTCAGAATGAGCATTACCCTGAGTTACCCCATCTTATAAGCAGCCTTTGATATTTTTTAAGAAGACATGTAAGTCCAGGTTACAGTCCATCATTGCAAGGAAGTCAAGGCAGCAGGGAAACTGAAACATCTAGTCACATCCACAGTCAAGAGCAGAGGGAGAAGGAATATACCCATATACCCTTGGCTTAGTGCTACTATCAACCTTGGCCACCTAGGCTTTTCCTGAAGCAGGTAACAGTTAACACAGAGACTCAGAACTGGTTGATGTGTGTAGAAGTGACTTTGAGTTCTCAACCTTAAATGAGACATCTATATCAACCCCTCCAGAAATAAAGTTCAAAAAAAAAAATCACAGAAGAGACAACAGAAAGAATAGAACAATAGAAGATGCCAAGGATGCAAGAAGTGCTGTGAAACACTGTCTCCTGGAAGGATAGCCACTGGACTCATGAACTAACTGCAGCTACACTTACCTAGACAAGACTTGCACAAAACCAAGAAAACAGGATCAGTCAGCATTTCAGCAAGAACACTAATTGGACTCAGTTCAATTAAGCAGGTGCTAGGGATTAGAGTCCCTGTATTGGCAGAGAAGCACCCAGAGAACCAGGAATGTTAATCACACAGGGGTGTCCCCTCAATGGAGGAGATCAAAATCAAATACCTGCACCCCATCTAGAGAGCTGGGAGTGGATTTGGTTAACAATCTGGTGACCTTTTAGCTACCTGTGGACAAAGACCTCACCCACCTTCTGCTATAGAGGCAGACCTGACCCAAATTTCCCAGCACAATTATCTAAGACTCTCCCTCCCCCCCCCACTAGACCATTACTGCTCTTGAGGGAAGACATCACATGTACTTTATGGCGTGCTGACCTCTGTGCTGTTATTCAGAGACCACACTACATTCTAGGCCTTTCAGCTGTAAAACCTGTCCTCATGGTCACATGTACTTTGTAAAGGAGTTTCTATGTAGTCACACCTTAAGCTTTATTGTGCACCTGGAATTGGACTGACTGGACTGATTGTTGTCTGGAAATCATTTCCCAACTTGTACTGTGTTTTAAATATACTGACAAGGAACTGCCTGGCATTAGACTCCCCAAAGTCTGATCCGGGATGATGAAGTCAATCTGCACTGGGTTTTCATTCTTATCTCTTCACAAGGTTTGCTTCCCAGTGTGACACCTGCAGGGACCCTTCAAGAAGAAGGGACACATAACTATGAAAAGAGAAATGTGCTAGAGTGTGTCTGGGGAATGAGGGTAGGGCTTGGCATAGGTATGATCCATCTATGAAATTGTCAAAGAACAAATAAAATAAAGTTTTTTAAGCGTGTGTGTGTGTGTATGTATGTATGTATGTATGTATGTATGTATATGTTTGCATATTGCCATGGTGCACATGTTCAGGTCAGAGGAAAACAACTTTTGGGAGGTATTCCCTTAAAGCCTTAAAGGAAGTTCTTGGGATGAATAACTGAAACCTTCTGGCAGTCCCCAGCATCAGCTTCCTTCCCATGTGTGTAAGCCATCTTAACAGGGATCCTTCAGCCCCTGTAAAATAACTACAGCCACCGCTTGAAATTTCACTACAACCTCACAAACAAAAGCAAAACCAGAACATCTACAGAGTTTCCATTGTATTTGTGCCATAAGAAGTTTATGGAAAATAGACGTTCTCTGTCCTTTGAAGCCACTAAATTTAGAATTGTTCCTGCAGTGAGAGATGCTTTCCATTGTCTTTACACCTATGCCATGCCTTCTTCACCCGGCCCCACTATCTCCTGTTCCATCACCTTGCTCACACTATTGAGCAACCATCCCTGATCTCCCCTACCTCTGGAATTATCTACGACATGCAAGGTGGGTAATGTTACCTCCCTTTTCAAAATCTCTAGTGATTGTCAACAGCCTAAAAGATAAAATCTACACATTCTTACCAACAAAATCCATTGCAGCCTGGTCCCAATTAGTTTTATGGATACAATCTGATGACTCAATCAACATACTTCAATTCATGAAATCCAAACTACTTCCTCTTCTCCACTCACACTTACTGCGTTCAGTCCATCCCTCCACACCAACTGTTTACAACATTTCTCTCCCCAGAAAGATCATTTTTTAATGTAAAGGACAAATGTTACATTTTCTCTAGAGTCTTCACAGATGCTGTCCCCAGTATAATTAGTTGTTCATTCATCTGTCTTCCCTCAGTACATTAAATATGTCAGTGGTAAAGTATTAAAGCATAATGTATTACATTGTGTTATAGTTGATTGGGTGTGTTTTTTTACCTCTTCTATCAGACTGTGACCTTCCTAGGGAAAAGTCTTGTCTCAGCAATCACTCATTCCCAGTGTGTTGGCATGCTAAATGAGACATAGAAGGAACTCAGTGTTTTTAAAATCAATTAATTAAAGTCTGAATGTTCCATTCTATTCTTTCTCTTCCCTTGCAATAAACTGAAGAAATTTATAGGTCATAAAGGTCCTGCTTCTATATCAGGGACCTATTTATTTTATTTTCCAGTTATCTTCTAAATTCATTCTTCCTCTCCACCTCACACTATACTCCCTGGCTAGAATGCTGAACTACAAGAAAATGGCATAGGACCATGGCACGAAAGGGCTGTTGATGCTGCCTAATAGTGCATGGAAGTTCGGTCCGAGAGGGAGAAGGTTAAGACATTAACACTGACACTTAGGTAGACTCCCTATTGAGTCACTAAAACTATACGAATAATAAAATGACTGTTAGGACCAAAAGTATTCTCATTCAACAGTTGCACATTCTTTGGGGGGCAGGGATTTCACGTATTTTATGTATATGAGTGCTCTGTCTTCCTGCACTTCAGAAAAGAGAATCAGATCTCATTACAGATGTTTCTGAACCAAGGTTTGGTTGGTGGGAATTGAACTCAGGACCTCTGGAAGAGCAGACAGTGCTCTTAACCTCTGAGCCATCTCTCCAACCCAGTTGCATATTCTTACCGGATACAATAAAAAGATCCAGTGGATTCATAGTGTAAAAAGGCAAATCAGGATGGTGAGAATTTCTACTTTTCATTGTGTTAGACATCTTCAAACTCCTCCCTTTAGGCTCTTTATAAAATGTTGCAGGCGCTCTACCGGCGGGACGGCGTGTGGCAGCGAGATGTCTCACAGGAAATCCTCAGCACCCAGGCTTGGGTCCTTGGGCTTCTTGCCCCGGAAGTGAAGCAGCCGGCATTGTGGGAAGGTGAAGAGCTTCCCGAAGGATGATCCTTCCAAGCCTGTTTACCTCACAGCTTTTATAAGGTACAAGGCTGGCATGACCCACATTGTCCGGGAAGTTGACAGGCCAGGATCTAAGGTGAACAAGAAAGTTGTGGAGTCTGTAACCGTTGTGGACCCCCTACCCATGGTGGTTGTGGGCAATGTGGGATATGTAGAAACCCCACGAGGCCTCCGAACCTTCAAGACTGTATTTACTGAACATATCAATGATGAGTGTAAAAGGCGGTTTTAATAAGAACTGGCACAAATCTAAGAAGAAGGCTTTCACCAAGTACTGTAAGAAATGGCAGGATGACACAGTCAAGAAACAGCTAGAGAAGGACTTCAAAAGCATGAAGAAGTACTGCCAGGTCATCCGCATAATTACCCACACTCAGATGCGACTGCTTCCTCTGTGCCAGAAGAAAGGCACACTTGATGGAGATCCAAGTGAATGGGGGCACTGTGGCTGAGAAGCTAGACTGGGCCCGAGAAAGGCTGGAGCAGCAAGTTCCTGTGAACCAGGTGTTTGGGCAGGATGAGATGATTGACGTCATCGGCGTGACAAAAGGCAAAGGGTACAAAGGGGTGACCAGTCGTTGACATACAAAGAAACTGCCCCGAAAGACTCATCAAGGTCTGCGCAAGGTTGCCTGTATTGGAGCCTGACACCCTGCCCGTGTAGCCTTCTCTGTGGCTCGAGCTGGGCAGAAAGGCTACCATCACCGAACAGAGATTAACAAGAAGATTTACAAGATTGGTCAAGGGTACCATCAAGGATGGTAAACTGATCAAGAACAAAGCATCTACTGACTATGACCTGTCTGACAAGAACATCAATCCGCTAGGTCACTTTGTTCATAATGGTGAGGTGACCAATGACTTCATCAAGCTCAAAGACTGTGTGGTGGGAACCAGGAAGAGAGTGCTTACTCTTCATAAGTCCTTGCTGGTCCAGACCAAACGTCGGGCTCTGGAGAAGATTGACCAGAAGTTCATTGACACCACCTCCAAATTTGGCCATGGTCGTTTCCAGACCATGGAGGAGAAGAAAGCATTCATGGAACCACTCAAGAAAGATTGCATTGCGAGGAGGAAAGTGCTTGATTCCAGGATCACTTGGCCCAGCTGGTGGGGTCTCATCAATAAAATGTTTCCAGTTTAAAAAAAAAAAAAAAGTAGTTACAGGCTGTGAACTATACTCGCCTTGATGTGCTATAGAACATTGTGACTCACCACTTTTGTAGCCCCTGTGTATTAGACATCACAGTGTTTGGTGGCTTGTCTAGAAACTGTATATGCAATTATAGCTTAAGTTTAGTTACCTAATACATTCAAGATTCTTCCTTCCCTTAGTACACTGAATTATGTTATCCTTAAGAACAATCAAATAATACCTTTTAACAAACTTAATGTTTGATAGTCCGAAACCACTGTGTTTGTGTTTCTATAAATGTGTGTATTTCTATGTGCACTACATATATGGTGTATTGAAAACCTGAGGGCATACATATTTAAGTGGGGAAATCCTAGTCTCCTCTACTTTTTATTTCAGATAACAAAATTTGAAATAATGTATGAAGAATGTCAATTTCATGGATTCAAATGATAGATTTAATGTCTTCGCCAAATGATGGATGTCTCCCCAAGCTTACACAAGTACAAACTGTAATCCAGCTGGCCCAACCACTAAATATTACAACTTGTAAATTTATTAAAGGCCTGTTAGTGGTAGTGAACATGCAGAAGAAATAGCAGATCATCTATGTAAAATAAACCCAAAACATACTTTTAGTCAAGATATCATACGTATTTCTAAAGTTTCTTTAAAAAATAAATCATGTACCATTGATCAATTAAGAAAATCAAAAGAAATGAGCCAACTGATTGGCTTATATAAATGACCAGCAAACAAGAAACAAAATCTTGATCATGCAAAACAATATTCATTTATTCAATCAAAATTTCACTTGATTTTAAAACTTCTGCTTTACATAGCACTTTCTGCTTTTTATAATATTACACCTCATCTATATTTCTATATATCATAGACTAGAAGGAGAAGGATAATCACATTACTCATGATACCTTCTCGCATTTTGTTCTCAAGTCTGGGCTAAGTTTCTATGTAGGACTGCTGCTTCCAGACATAACTGGTGCTGAATTAACTACTCTCCTTTAAACAACTATAGAACCAGGAAAATACGTGAAGCACCAGATGTTAGATGCTTCACAACAAGCAGCAAGGAACTATAATCCAGGAAAGAAAGGAAAGCCGGGAAGTAAGTCCCACAATTTTCTGAATTCCCTCTAGACAGAACTGTTCCAACCATTACATGAAGACATGCAGCCCAAACAGAGCCCAGAAACATTTTATTGTAGACATTGACAAAACATCACAAAATCTATGAGAATACAAAGGATCCCACAATAGCAAAAATCATCTTAAGAAAAGTTACTATAGTGTTGGCTTAAGAAGAGTCAAATATATCAGTAAAGTAGCTTTCAAAAGATCTCAAAATAAATCAATGTTAAAAGGAAAGTATTCTCAACAAATGTGTCAGAACATCTAGAGACCCATGTAAGGAAAAAAAAAGACCCAATTTTAAATGTGCCACACATTCAAAAAATAATTTGAGAAGATCATGAACCTATATATATAAAGCTTATAATGATCTAAATTCTACAATGAAAAGACATAGGCTAGGAGTTTAATTTTACAGGAAATAGACTTCACCAACAATATAGATACAGCCATAAGGAAAAGGGTGGAAAAATATATTCCGAGATGATAAAATTAATGTAAGCAGCTATAGTACATCTTACATAAGATAAGATAGATAATAAACCAAAACTGGAGTGTTAAAGAAAGTCGCTTGACATTGATCATGGGATAACCTGCCACCAGTTGTAAACATATATGCACCATATTGGCATGTCCAATTTCACGAAGCAGACTACTGGTAATAAAGATACAAATGGACGTTAACACAACAATAATGAGTGATATTAATAACCCATCCTTACCCATAGTCAAGTCATCTGAACCAAAGTAACTTGAGTTAAACGACATTGTATAGTAATCGACCACTCTTCTGACTAGATTCAAGGATTTCTCCAGTAAAGGGAGTTCATGTCTGCTACCACAGCCCTGTTCAAAGGGCCATGTCTACTGAGGTCTTAGGCGCTAGGGGGAAAGCTACCATGATTGTTTTACCAAATAGACATACTGGGCCTGTCAAATTACTTCTAAATATGTATGTTTCTACCTGTCCAGGTGTCCTGCTCCCTGCTTTGGTCAGAGGGCTTTGTTTTACAGTGGGCAGTGGTGACTGCTGAGACTCATAACTGGTGAACACAGTGAGAACTGTGAGTGCCAGGTGCTCATTTCTAAACAGGCTCTCTACATAACCCCCTCCAAAGATCAGGGAAAACAGCCAAAGGGGCAGGAAGAAAATGGGCAGGGGACAGCCAGAGGACAGAGAGAAGTGCAGGCCCAAAGCCATCTGCCAGACATGACATGTGACTATATACATTAACTCATAGCATCTGTAGTTACACATGTAAAACCTGTGCAGTACTGTACATGGATAAGGGCTTGTGAGGCCCCACCCTTACATAAACAACTATTGGTGCATAATGATTTTTGGGAGAGAGGGGGTAATTTTCCTCCGTAATGCAGCCACTTATTAGTGGCTACATCATTTATTTGTGTATTCCAAGTGAATTAGTCTGTACCCATGCTCATGCAAGCAACTCTAATTAAATTCACAAAAGAAAAAAATCATGAGAGCAGAGGGTTTCTATTTTGAAAGAAGGACTTCAGCAGGAGGGGATTGGGACAAGAGAACATAATGGCGTGGTAAATATGGTCAAAATACGGTATAAACGTATAGATTGTCAAGCAATAATTTTTTAAAACCAACTTAATAATTATGGGAACTAATAGAATATCTAACTAAATATCATTGTTCTTCGTAATTGATTTTTAATAGCATTATAGATCAAATAGATGTATCAGACAACTCCAAGATTTTCCACCCAAATACTGCAAAAACATTCTTAGAGGCTTATGGAATTTTTTCTAAAATAGACCACATTTTAGGGCACAAAGAAAGTCTCAACAAACATTAGAAAAGTGAAATAATTTCTTGTATTCTATCTGATCTCAATGGAATAAAACTAGAAATCAACAGCAAGAGAAAATACAGAATATGAATAAATTCATGAAGACTGAACAACATCCTGTTGAATGATGAATGGATTGTTGAAAAAATCAAGAGGGAAATCAGAAAAGTCCCTAGAACCGCATGAAAATGAACCTGAAAGCGGAACCCGCTAGACCTGTGGGACACAATGAAAGCTGCTCTAAGAGGGAACTTTACAGCTGTAAGTGTCTACATGAGGAAAACACACACCTCAACTAAATAATGTGTTGTACTTCAACATCTTAGAAAAACAAGAGCAAGCTGAACCCTGAATCGGTAGGGAGAAGGAAGTCCTAAATATCAGTACAGGCACTAATGAAATGAAAACAAAAAGAATACAAGGAATCAATGAAACACGGAATTAGTTCTTTGAAAAAAATAACAAACAAGATCAACAAACCCTTGGCTAAACTTAGCAAAATAAATAGAGCCAAGTTAACACAGTCTGAGATGAAAAAATAGACCTGACAACAAATGCCAATAAAACACTTAAGATTACCAGGGCGTAGTATGAAAACATACTTCAATATACTGAAAATCTAGAAGAAACTGATACATTTCTAGACGCCTAGGGCCTACCACAATTAAACCCAGATGACACAAACAACTTAAATATACCTGTAACAATGGATGAGATTGGAAAAGTGATCAAAAGCACCCTATGAAAGAAGCACTTAGCTCGCTTTAGAGTTTATCTAGAAACAGAAGAGAAGAGCAGAGAGGGTACACGGGGCTTGGAAAAGGCACCCCAAAGGATATTAACATCTCAATTAGAGGAGTAGTCAACGGAAGCTCACTGGGTGGTGATAATATGGGACATATTATGGAGTAGCCACTGAGGTAATAAATCTACTTGCATTACTATATATCTTTTTTCTACGGGCACAGGAACTGACTCCCAAGCTTTGTTATGCTAGGCAAAGCCTGTACCACTGAGACACATCCCCAGTCCATCTGCTGCACTTCTGACCCTCTGTAGTTTAGTTGCCCGTGGCACATTAACTCCCTGATACACCCTGCCCCACATGCAGGTGTGCCAGATAAAGAACTCAGAAGTGAGGTAGCTTCTGAGCATAAAAGAATTGATTCTCATCAAGCTGCAGGGAATGTGAGAGATGGACCATGAACCGTGATGAGGACAGAACTCACTCCAGGGCTGCAGTAAATCAAAATCGCTGGCATTCCTTCGCTATTCTAGCACTTCCTGAACACCAGAAGCAATTTCTTCTGATTTTTTCCCTCAGATGCCCAAGAGTGATGTCTCATTTACTATATTAAATATGTCATACATAACATAAGTTTCTTCTTTCTTGACCACACTAGACAATACTGGCACTGTGGGAATAAAAATATGGGGATATTCAAGAAATATTTAATACCCAGAAAAGTTGCTCTGGTCAAATAATTAAATAGAAGAAAGATTAAATGCAAATCTATAATAATCAACTTAAGTAAGATATATATAAAAAAAAAAAACAGACATGAACTGAGGAAGTGGTGGCACACACCTACAATCCAAGCTCAGGATCAAAAACAGGAGTACCAGGAGGTCAAGGCCATGCTATGCTGCATACAGTAAGACTCAGTCTCAAACAGGTAGATTTGGGGCTGGAGGGATGACTCATTATGTAAGAGTGTCTGCTGCTCAAGCACAAGGACCTGAGTTCAAACCCCCAGCACCACTGTAAAATACCAGGGTTGACTATAATCCCAATTTATGTAGAAGGCAGAGACCAAAAGATCCCTGGAGCTCATTTGTACCAGCTTAGTTCCAGGGGCCAGTGAGAGACTCTGGCTCAAGGGAATAAATTGCAGAGTGATAGAGTAACACACCTGACATCTTCCTATGGCTTGCGTGCAGGCACTCACTCACACATATGCACACACACACAAATGGTAGATTTGTTCCAATTGGGGAGAGGAGCACACAAGAAGAAATAATTCTTTTTCAGATCTGTAGAGTTGGATGAGATGATAGCACACCTACATAATAACAGTGCTCATCAAATAGTTTGACAGAATTGCGAGTCTGCCTTTCAGGAGGTAGCTGACACTTATTGAGATTCTTAAGAAAGAGTATCTGAACTGAGAATAAAGACTGAAAGTACACGTAGAGAGAAGCTGGAGAGGCAACTGAGAAACTGCCAAGAGGATGCGGTAATTAAAGTAAACAGACAGTCCCAAGGAACTCAAAAAGAACATTTAGAAACTGACAACAATGTCAAGTAGGACAGATTTGTCAAGATACACAGGGTCCCAAAGTATCTTCTGAATGTGACGATAATGAGATTATTAGCAACTGGAGGAAAAGCACTCTCAGGGAGCAATTTGGACAAGGCTTTACTGAAGCAGGTTGACTACTGAAGATTCAGCCACAGAAGATGGAAAGAAAGGCTATTAGAAAATTATACACATGTTAATGTCTATGTTATGAATCGAATAAAAAATTTATATGTATATCATTTATTCAATTTTATTAAAGCACTATAAATACACTTGATTGTTTCAGATTTATCAAATATCTGAAAAAATCAGTGGATCTTTGGTCTCTTTTTAAATTTTCCATTATTTTCTTATTTTATGTATATGGGTATTTGCTTACATTTATGTCGGTGTACCATTGCCCACAGAGACCAGAAAAAGGTGTTGAATCCTCTGGAACTGGAGTTATGGATGGTGATGAGACACCATGTGAATGCTGGGAATTGATCCAATGTCCTCTGAAGGAGTAGTCAATGTTCTTAACCCCTGAGCCATCTCTACAGTCCACAGTGGTTTTTAAAGACTTTGTTATTTATACCCAAAAAAGAATTTTTTTTATTTTGTTATACTAGTTTAGATCTTGGTATTCATTCTGCATATACTTTCCCCATATACTAATATCCAATAAAAGTTTCTGCTCTCCGTGTACTCTAGACATTTAGTTGATATGGTGCTTCTGTATTGAAAGTCATAAAACCTTTAACGTGTTAAAGCCGCCCACCAGGCACTGTATTAACTGAAAATTTGCCGGTATGTTACTCCTGGCTGCACGTGGCTAAGTCACACTGGTATTAGTAGGTATTAGTAGGATTACAGTAATGTAGGGTGATAAGATTCCACAGACTTTTATATTTAACCTAACTCACGGCTCATGCATACAGTATTTCTTTAAAAACGGGAATTTTAAAAATCCTTCACTGGGCATGACAATCACAGCACTTTCTCCCTGAAATTAGCATTTACATCTGCAGTACTTTCTGAAAATCTCCACAGGTCTATCTCAACACACTAAGTTCTCTGCATGAGTTACACACATCAAGAAGACACACAAGCCACAGATGGAACAATTACAGATGTATCATATCAATATCAGTGGTTACATGATGTTTGTAAAAGAAGGAAATGAGTAGAATTGAATGGCATAAAATAAAACAGAAAATACCAGAGCTTATATAAACACCATTTTGTGAAATTTAGGTTGTTTTAGACATAGCACATACAGTGGAGTAATATGCATTTTAGTTTACATTTGCAATTAAAGATAGGTACTCTTCTGGAATATTTTGTAGTGTAGTTACAGCTGATGAGGGTCAGGTGCAAAATTGTTTGATCTGACAGATAAACAAAAAAAGTTTCAAAGTAATAATACAAGTGCTATAATAAAAAGATTTACCCTCATCTGCAGGACCAAAGGCATTTATAAGGAAGAAATACAGATACCTACCAGTTGTAGTGTTCAAGAGCAGTTGATACATTAAATAAAATTCCAAATATATTGCCTGGAAATAATTTGTAGCAATATTTTGGAAATATCCTATGCCTTATAAATTCTATAAAACAGTAAGCCTAATTATAAAACAGTAAGCCTAATTATAAAACAGTAAGCCTAATTATAGGTACCTTATAGGCTACAATGCCATGCCCTTTAACCTTGTCAGAGTAAAGTGTTATGTAATTTTTATCTACGGATTTGTTTTAGGCTTTGTGTTTCTGGTTGCAAAATATGCCTTAAAAAGAAGAATACAGGTCTAGCAAGATGGCGTGGGAGGATCAATGTACTTGCCACCAAGTCAGCAGCCATAGATTCCCTGAACTTGACACTCCTTTAGTACAATGCATCTGTCTCCCATCTTTGCTCCCATTAGTTCAACCTTTCCTCAGATGTCAAAGTGTTGTTTCTACAAAAAAAAAAAAGATGCTCCCCGTCTGTGCCAATGAGCTTCTTGTCAACTTGCCATAAATCGGAGTCATCTGGGAAGAAGGAATCTCAATTAACAAAATGCCTCCATCACATTTGCCCTATAGGCAAGCCTGTGGGACAATTTCTGGATTAATGATCGATGTGTGAGGACCCAGAGACACTCTTGGGCAGATGGTCCAGGGCTGTACAAAAAAACAAGCCAAGTAAGCCTGGAATGCACACCAGGAAGCTGCCCTGCTCTCCCTACCTCCCTGCTTCCGTTCCTGCCCTTAGGTTCTTGCTTGGAGTTCCTGCCCTGGCTTCCATCTGTGATGGACTGAAAGCTATAAGTAGAAACAAACCGTTTCCTCCCCAAAGTGCTCTTGATCATAGTGTTTATCACAGCAATAGAGAGCAGACTTGGGTAGCCTCTATTTAAAATGTAATAATTTTAATGGCCTACCTATATTCAATGACATACTGCATAATATTAATGGCAACACTCTATTGCAAAAAAAAAAAAAAAAAAATCACATACCTGAGCCATAGAGCATGAAGAAAATCAAGCTGGTACCAACCTTGAAGCTTCATATCTACGGCTACCTTTCATAGTGTATGCTACGCGATGAGAAAAGTCATTCCCAGCCTAACTAGCTGTGAACCCTGTGAACTAAAATGATGAGCCTTGGAAGATACACCCAGTGATGAAATACTGACATGAGCATTATGGGATTAGCCAACCCCTTTCTGAATTTATTTAAAACCTGTTTCACAAGATGAAATCCATCCCTCTGACTATTGCCTGGGCCAAAAACCTGTGGCTATCTTGGTCATAGGCCCTAGAACGTGGTACTGTTATTCTGCTAAATGGACATAGTAATAAACTGCCCCTTAAGTTCTTATCTTTATAGACATAAATCACATCTCTTACCTCTCATCAAAAATGCTTCTTTTGCAGTAGGTGGCAATGAGTCCAGAGACACACAACTGGTCAACATACAAATGATAAAATACTGTGGAGTTCTCATCTCTAAATGAGATCTCATAGAGATCTCAAAATGATACATCTATATCACACACCTGCCCCACCTCCAAAGTTCAGGCTCATTGTTGAAGACGGAGTAGAAAGATTATAAGAGCCAGATAGAACCCAAAGGTCTATAGCAAAATAGTATTTTCTGGATAAGAACATGAACTCACAGTGGCTGAGACGCTATACATAAGAATTTTACAAAAATCAAGCCAAAAAAACAAACAGGAGGAATGGGAGTGAGTGCATGAAGCCTCACCCCTATCTGGGAAGCTATTGACCGTTGATGGCTGCTGGGGAAGGGAGAATCAATTTTCTTCAAGAGTGTGGGCCGTGAGAGCTGCCCATGCTCCAGTAGATGCCCCATATCATGCACATACCGACAGCCCTATGGGGATGCAGAGGGTGTTATGGAGGGTTTTTTGTTTTATTTTGGTTTTGGTGTTTTGTTTGTTTGTTTGTTTGCCTGCCTGCCTGCCTGCTTGAGACAGAGTCTCTTAATGTAGTCCCTGTTGTTCATTTACATATCAAATCAGAGATCTGCCTGCCTCTGCCTGGGATTAACATTGAGCACCACCCCACCATAGTCAACTTTTAAAAAAAAAGAAGAGAAAGCACATGAAGCTGGGAGGGAAAAGTGTGGAGGCACAAGAGAAGAACTGGGAGAGGAGGGAACAGGGTATATATTTGATACAAACACATTACATTCGTGTATAAATATTAAATAAAATATTCTTAAAATAAATAAATCCTAAGTCAAGGAATAAGTTTTTCAGTGGCTTCTTATTTCCAATAGAACAAGACCCGTAATATACCAGACTTTTCTACCAGTTTGTCCTCAATTTTATTTTAGTGCTCCTGTTTTTCTGCTGTTATGTCTCCCGTCCACAACTCTTGGGCACACACACTCTCAGGTGTTCACTATGGTCTCTTCCTGCTTTCCAGCGACATCGTCCACTACCCCGCCCCTCATACGAGTATGGTTTGCTAGCAGGACTGGTCATTTCCTGGTTCTGGAGGACGCAATTCTCCCAGAATTACAGCTTTCCTCTCCCTTTTACAGTTTTGGACTCAGTAAAGCACTGTCATACGGCTTCATACTCAGATTTTTCTGAACGATTTAAAATATCCTTTTCCAAGATCTCCAGTTATCAAGGCAAAATTAAGTATTGATTCTTCTATATACTATTGCCCTATGCAGAGATGTTTTAATATTTGTTGTTAGTATTTGATTAGTAATATATGAGTTATATTGTTATAATACTGTTATCATTGCTTATATTTTTATCATTTTTACTAAATATTAAACCTTCAATGTTTGAATCCCAAGCATCTTATACAATCTGACATGTAGAAAGTGAATCTTTAAAAGGTCTTTAAAATAGATAAATCAGCATGAACTAAAAACAGAAATATCATTAATCGATTGTTAAAGACTTCCTAGCTTTAAAATAAAAACAAAAAGGACACGTGATCCGATGATTGAGCTAAGACTGGTAGTCTTAAAGATGAATATTCTGTCGTGTGTTTGCACCCAATCGGAACCTTCCATTACTGTCTTCTGTTGTTCTCGCGATTAGAGAGATGGCTCAACTTTGTCCAGACGCTTTCACACAACAAACCCTGTACTTTGCATCCGATAGCATCCTTTCTACAAAGCAGAAAAGCAAGAGCTGGAAACGAAGACAAAAGAGAGGCTAATTAGGCAGGAGGTGGCCTGGTCGCAATTAACCTCTCTCTTTGTGACTCAGCTAACAGGACCCTCAACCTTTTGTTCAGAACCAGTTTCTCATTGCAATTTCTAGCATTTGCTTTTTCTCTGAAAACCAAAGCTGTTTATGTTACCCACTTCTCATAAAAACAAGACTCTGTCTCGCTGACAAACTCTGGTTACTTCTCCTTTATCAGCCTTCTTCAAAAGTATCCCGTAACTCTTGGATCACATATTCAACGTCTTGCTTTAAGCATGGTTTAGAAAGTGTAAGGCCATTCATTCATTGAAGAGATGATCCTTCCGTTTCTTCTCACCAAAGTGAGGATCTAATTTTTTCAGCTATATTCCTGTTGTAATTGGAATGAATAAGTCCCTATTATTTCCCAAAACGGGAGCACAATATGCATTTGCGTATTTGGGATTTATCCTAACATCTGTTCTGTTAGCATTACAGCAACTGCTCTAAAAAATAGACCTTTCTGTACTTCATTCTCCTCTTCTTTCTTCTGGTCTCAAAATAGGTTTTAATAGCATATTTAATTATTTGTAACAAGGACTATAAAGTTTAGTGCATTATAAAGCTTAGTCATCTGGCCAGGTGTCTGTAGGCCCACAGCATTCTGCAGTAATTTCCTTCCTTACTTTTTTTTTTTTTTGATTTGTTTTCCTTTCCCCCACCCACCTACTCCCTAAACAGGTCTTTCTGTGTAGCCCTGGCTGTCCTGTAACTTGTCCTTGTAGACCAGGCTGGCCTCAAACTCAGAGATCCGCCTGCCTCTGCCTCCTGAATGCTGGGATTAAAGGCGTGCGCCACCACTGGCTCCTTCCTGTCTTCAAACGCAGACTCTGGCATTGCCACCACTGGCTCCTTCCTGTCTTCAAACGCAGACTCTGGCATTGCCATCCTGCACTGTCTGTGTGTTGGTTCCTTCTACTTTAGCTTCCCATCAGTTACCAGCAGAGTCCAAAGCACACTGTGCATGTACCACCTGTCTCCCTAGTCACCTTCAGGCACCGTCCCATTTATATCTCCAACCACAATTTAATGCCTCATTTTTTTCCCCCCTTCAGAAGTCTTGGAAAATTTTTTTTAAATCTGTATCTATTTGATATGTTTAACAACCTACAGACACTTCACTCGAGCTGAATGTCAGTTCCACATCATCAATCAATCCTTCCTATTTGGAATTAACCACTGAATTGCAATCCCCTTTAGTCTTTCTTGACCTTTTAAGAGATGAGATTCTGAGTAAGAATTTATCAGGAAAGCTGCTTGTGCAAAATTTGATTTCTTGAAGCTGTGGAGATGACTATGATGAAGAGTGGTATACTCAAAATAAAAATAACGGGAGGAGTAGACTCACAGGTTGGTTTGGGTTTTGTTTTGTTTTGTTTTTTGTTTTTTGTTGTTGTTGTTGCTCCTGTCCCACTGTTATTACTTGAATGACTTTAAAAGAAAAAAGAAAAGGTCTCAGACTCTGCTTCTTCATTGGGAAATTTAGTCAAAAATACCCCCTGCAATTTTAAAAGGATCAAATGACACAACTATTAACTTAACTAACATATGGTATTATTATATTAACTTAACTAACAAATGGTAGGTAACACATAGTGATGATATCAACTATGTCCTTTTGTTGACATTATTGCCGATATTATTCTTCTACTAATATATAGCAATCAGGATCTGTTGTTTAAAGGTAAAGGAGAAACTAAAAACTAAAAAATACAAATTGCTAAATATCAGTTACCTTGGCTAAATAGATTGCTGGAGGGGAAATCTGATGGTTTTTAACTGTTCTTTGGATCTCATTGTATGTCGGTATCTCTCAAAAAATTTTATTAGTAAAATTTCAATCTTAAAAATTCTGTAACATTTAATTTCTGTTTCTCAAAAAATAATAAATAGTTCCAAAACAAAAATGAAAGCTGACATTCAAGATCACTAAGTCCTAACAGTATCAAAAACACAAATGTGTGGCCATGAGACAAAATTGAGTCCTTTGAAAATATTTTTACACCTATTTATGGAAAGAGGTGCTCACTGAATGGATCGTGTACCAGAGCATGCATGTGAGGTCAAAGGAAATGTTGAGGAAGTCAGTTCTCTCCTTCTGCCATTAGAGTTCCAGGGATCACACTCAAGGCAACAGACTTAAGAACAAGAACTTTTATCGGCTGAGCCCTTTCAGCAGCCCAAAAGACAGTTTTTAAGGGAACAAAAAATGTAGTCGTAAGTTATGATGCTTGTGATGGGTCATTTAATAACAGGGGAGGAAGTGGAGGAGGAGGAAGAGGAGGAGGAAGAAGACCTTGTATTCATTCCTTTTGTAATATGATTCTCAACAAGTGCTCCTTCTTTTTCTCCCAAGACAGGGTTTTTCTCTTTAGTCCTGGCTGTCCTGAAACTCACTCTGTTGACCAGGCTGGCCTTGAACTCAAGAAATCTGCCTACTTCTGCCTCCCGAGTGGTGGAATTTAAGGCTTGGCCACAATGACTGGCCAATTTCTAACTTTGTTTTTTTGTTTTTGTTTTGTTTTGTTTTTTTCTTTATTTTTTGGTTTACAGTAGTTCTGTTGGACTCAAAAGTCCAAACGCCTAGGTGGCCCACCCCACAAAGACACAAAGACTGAGAACAATGCAATAAGCATGAGGTCTATTGAATCCAGTGTACTGGGGCCGCCCTACCAACAAGGCAATGGCAACCCCAGGTTAGCAAGGTACACACCTTTTATACACTTTTTTGGGGGGCAGAGCTTGTTAACAGCATGGAGTGGCGGGCCTGCATTGGTGGTTAAACATGATTGGAGGCCCATTGTGATGACGTCAGCTTGTTATCACCCACCTGTAGCTTTAGCCTGTCCTTGGCAACAGAGAATTCTGCCTATTGTGTGGGGTCTGAAGCATATCTGCACCTGGCCTTGCTGTCTCATTTCATAACAGTTATTTTTGGCCCTTTTGACTGTCTGGAATGTTTCCTGGCCTAGCTCATCGGCCACCTTTTGTCTCTCAAGGCCTCACAGTTCCCAGTCAAGAAGTGGAGTTTACTTTCCAGCCCTCGAAGCTTTGGCTAAGGAGGCACTAGCTTAGAGTAAACGTGTTATGAGTTCTGTGCACCTCCACTGTCTTCTGGAACAGTCTCATTACAAGAATAAGCCAGAATAGATGGATGGATGGGGGGGGAAAGGGAGGTGGAGAACAGAGCTAAATCAAGGTCAAGCTAGATCCACCAATCTCCCACAGATCTACCTACTGACCGTTGAACCCTTTGCAAGCATTAAACAAACCAGCTCAGAACATCCACACATTCGTTAGCAAAACTTAAAATACATTCAGATTTTGTGTTTTCTTTTTCACAGCATAACTGTGATGACAGATAACACTGGATCTTGGTTCAGAAATTCTCCAGCTGAAACATGGCCTTGACAGCAGGTCACCGAGACCACTGGCCAGCTCTCCTGTGTGGCATCACAGCAATCTTCTCAGTGATGTAATTTGGCTTTACCCTCATCTCATCCCACAGTAGGAGATCAGACAGAAATGCAGTGTGAAAGGAATTAGGCGTGAGTGTCTAGAGAAAAATACTGAGCTGTAGCTGGATCACTGAGAGTCCGAGGCCGGCCATGGACAAGATATTTCTCTGGAACAAGTTTCCCCCTTACTTGCTAAAGAATAAAAGTACTGAAGCTTACTGTGCCGACATCACACCTGGCATCCCAGCTCTAGAGGTTGGAAAAGCAGAAAGAGCAAGCATTCACGGCTAGCTTGGATGACACAATAAAATCTTATTTAAAAAAAAAAAAAATAGCAAAGTAAAATAAAAGGTACTAAGGAAGTTTATCTTTCTTTGGGGTGTTTGCTTTTGTTTATGTTTTGAGTTTCTTTTGTTTTGTTTTGTTGATTTTTGGGGACTTGGTTAGTTGGTTTGGCTTTTTGAAACGGGTTCTCTGTGTAGTCCTGGCTGTCCTGGAATTCACTCTGTAGACCAGGCTGGCCTCGAACTCAGAAATCTGCCTGCCTCTGCCTCTGCCTCCCAAGTGCTGGGATCAAAGGCGTGTGCCACCACTGCCTGGCATTTGTTTTGTTTTTAACATAAATTCCCAAATAAGAAGTAGTGCCAAGAAAAAGCTATTAAATTTTTATCTGTAACTTTGAGGTCTCAAAGCTTCAGCTCTCCCATTGACATTCCTGTAAGTTGTAGAGAACTTTCTTTACGAGTAGCTTTTTCTCCAGTAAATTATATGTAGGAATAAATTTACTTAAGCAATAAGTAAGGCATTAGCCCCTTAATAAAAAAAACTTCTCTAATTGTGAATTGAACACTCCCTGGAGGGGGAAAAAAAAACCTGTTTTCTAAGTAATGTGATGTTTACACACAATGAATAGAGTCAAGTGTGATAAGGGGGATTTCAAGAGTCCAGTCCCTGCTTGTCTAAGCACTTATACAGAGTCATCCTCTAACCTAGGTGCTAATTTGAAAGATATAATTTGTGTAGATATAATTATTGCTGCAAAATGATCCAACCTTAAAATAGCATGCCCTCAGGGTACCCATAACATGATTGTGCAAATCAGTAATCCCTTTAAAGAAGCTACACTCTTTTTGGCAAAAAAATAAAAAATAAATTCAAATCATGGGAAGGACTCAATGGGAAGGGGTCTCCTTGGACGACTTTCAGTGCAGAAGGAGCCATGTGATTTCACAGACAACAAAACAATCCCTGGATGACTGTCTGTAAGATGAGGACCTCAGTCTGACATTAGGAAAAAATGTAATCATTCTACGACCACCTGAGCTTCAGGGGAGGACATATCCAAGCTGACACCTTGTGAGCCCAGGAGCTCACACCGATGATGAGTCAGGGCCAGAACTCTGAATAGACAGACGCCTGGGGTTTAGAGGCTGGGTTTGCTACAGTTGTTCCACAGCATCACAGAACTAACACGGAGGAGAATGAACTTTGTATCTGAATTTCGGTCATTTAAGGAAGCCGAGCTTCCTGGATTATGTGCTGTAATGTATCATGTGACTCCTTTAGTCAGATGTCTATAGCATAACAGAAAAAGAAGAGGAGGAGGAGGAGGAAGAAGAGGAAGAGGAGGAGGAAGGGGGGGAGAGGAGGAGGGAGGAGAGGAGAAGGAGGAGCAGCAGCAGCAGCAGCAGCAGCACCACCACCACCACCCCCAGATAAAAAGCTTGAGTGTAGACAGACTGATTCTGTGAGGCCTTGAGAGACACAAGGCGGCCGATGAGCTAGGCCAAGAAACATTCCAGACAGTAGAAAGGACCAAAGATAACCGTTATGAAATGAGACAGCAGGGCCAGGTGCAGATGCATCTCAGGCCCCTCACAATAGGCAGAATTCTCTGTTACCAAGGACAGGCCAGAGCTACAGGTGGGTGATAACAAGCTGACGTCATCACAATGGGCCTCCAATCATGTTTAACCACCAATGCAGGCCGGCCACTCCATGCTGTTGCCAAGCTCTGCCCCCAAAAAAGTGTATAAAAGGTGTGTACCTTGCTAACCCGGGGTTGCCATTGCCCTGTTGGTAGGGTGGCCCCAGTGCACTGGATTCAATAGACCTCGTGCTTACTGCATCGTTCTCAGTCTTTGTGTCTTTGTAGGGTGGGCAGCCTAGGCGTTTGGACTTCCGAGTCCAACAATTCTATCTCTTTCAGGGCTTTCCGTCCACGCTCTTATGTCCTCATCACTCTTGTGCCTGGAGGAGCAAAGACAAAGCAAAGCTGCTCACCTCCTAAGGTGCCCGGATATTGGAGAGAGAGAGAGAGAGAGAGAGAGAGAGAGAGAGAGAGAGAGAGAGGGAAGGCAGGGCCTGGGTCCCTATACCCTTTCCTTCAGAGCACACCTCAAACAAACTAATTTACTTCCACTAGACCCCACCCCATACAGGTTTCACCACTGTCCAGTAGTGTCACAGGCTGAGTACCAAACCTGCAACACACAACCTTTGCCTTGACAACAAACATGCTCTAAAACAAGGCCAAGAAGCTTTCCTTAATGACTTCCCTTGTGCTGTAGTATCCCACAGCAAGATGGTTTAACATACAAATGAGTATAGTAAAGAACTAGGTATCCCCTTCAAACGAACACAGAAATAAAGTTTCAGCAGACTTTGGCATTCTTCTCTTGCATTGTGAAGAGTCTCTCTGTAGATTAATTTTAATTATGAGTCTAACATACAAAACAAAAACAAAATCATGCTATTCAGAAAAATCTCACTATCAAGTTTGGCGTACTTTACAAATGCTGTTATTAATATCTTACATGCTCCTTTTAACTGCTGAAATATTAATTAATCTTGCAGTTTATTCTTTAGTCATACTGTTTAACAGTCAATTCTGCGTTAGTAGTCTGCTAGAAACCATTGTCTGAAGGCCAGGAAAACGAGAATAGGAAGCAATCTGTTCAGTTTACCTGGTAAAACACTCTGAGCAACTCTTTAGCATACTTACACAAAATATATACAAAATTTAGCATTTTATCGGGTTTTTTTCTCTCTCAGTGATTGCTTCAGTGCTGTTATTAAAATAAAGAAGCCACTTTTGGAGAATTACTGTGATAAACTGCCAGCCTAACATCTTACAAAAGGTGTTTACTGCCATCTCTTGGACTGTGTAAGCATTTTGCTCTCAAAAAAAAAAAAATCAGGCTACCGTTTATGGCTCAAATTTCTTTACAAAATAAAATGTGTAAACAGTTGAAAGGAAAAAAAAATGTATTACTGACATGTACTTAACTTCACCAGAAATTCAATTTATAAAAATGCTGACATGTATCTGTATTCTCTTGGGTATGTTTTTAAAAAAAAGAATTCTGGAAACTGAAAGCCAAAACAATGTGTGAATTACCCTAATTTTAAAATTACAGCATTCACACCTCCTCTTCCTGCTTCTTGTCCTTCTCCCTCCAGCCTTGGCACCTGCCGCTGCCTCCCTGGGATAGAAGTTAAAACTCCAAGACGGATGTGGCCATTCTGACCATGGCTGACAATACTAATGCTTGAGAAATAATTATAGTCCTTACCAAAATTAGGTTTACTTTTGCCCTACAAACATCATGACAGTAAAACTAATATGACAGATGGAGACGTGGCTCACCAGTTAAGAGCGCTTCTTCTCCCAGGAGACCTGAGTTCAATTCTTAGCACCCACATCAGAGTTAGGGGGCTCACAGTCACCTGTACCTGCATCACACACTTTCTTCTGACCCTTGAAACACACACACACACACACACATACACACACACATACACACACATACACATACACACACACACATACACACATACATACACACACACTC
>JADRCH010000300.1:220164-317629 GCA_019843965.1 Rhynchomys soricoides
ACACACACACACACACACACACACACATCTTAAAGTTAATGTGACAAAGAACTTAATCTTTGGAGTAAAACTAAGGTCCAAGTAAGCTGTGTTCATTTTATGAAGTTAGTGACAGAAACAATTTCTATTCCGATTCAACATTTTTCACCTACACATATTTTCAGAGTGTTTAGAAATTAATGAATATACTTGATAACTTGAGAAAACGTAGTCTTTCTCTTTCTCTATGTATATGTATACATAGCATACATGTATAGTTTTATATGTGTAGTATACATGTATAGTTTTACTAGAAGTTATGTAAAGCAAGAGTGAACAAACAATAAATCTACAAAGTATTAAAACAAAATCAGTTTCTCTCTTATTTAAAAAGGACTCCTCTAACATTCTGCAAACACCAAATGAAAATTCTGAATTCTGCTTCTCAAAAGTACTGATAGGTGTGGCTAAGCACAAGTGCCACAGTCTCACCACTGGGGGGCACTGTGTCACACCAGTACAGACCTCTGCTAGAAATTATCTGCTTACAGCAAAGGACACTTTTGCAAAAAAAAAATTGTCACTTTGAAGAACTTTATATTTCTATTTTTAATGTGATCTATTAAAGCTGTTGAGAAAGTAACAAAAACACCATTCAATTGCTTCTGGGGTTGTGACATTCCCTAAGTATTTGAAATGATCCACCTTTAAAGCAATTGCGATTGCATTACTCAGTGTTGAGGATGCATGTGAGCAGAAATTATCTGCTCTCTCAGCAGGCAGAGCATCTCAAATTAAATTTGTAGAGAACATAAAACTGATAAGTGTGATATGCACAACAGAGTCTGAACTTCCTGAAGTAGTAAAATTCATACTGCTTGACTTCTTAATTACGTAAGCAAAAAAATAATATTGAAATGCACAGAAAGTTTACAAAATAAAAAGTAAGAGAAAGAGAATCGAAGTTCTTGACACCAAGAGAGAAGAAATGTGTTAGTGCTGTTGTTGCTGTGACACCTGGTGGATACTGTTGAGAAAACAAATGGCATCAGCACACCGCACAGTGACATCCTGCAGCCTACAGAGCATGTGAGAAGTAGCTGCCCTACATGGAGATACACTGTTCAAAATACTAGCACGAAAACGCATAATATCTCCCTGATCACGCTCCATATTAACTGTGTGTTGTGATGGTGTCATTGAAGATGTAAGTGCTAAGAAACACTAATTCCATCTCTGTATATTTTTCCTATGTAGCAAATGAAAAGTTGAAAGTTTCCTCTAAGATTCACACTCGTGGCTTGCTTTACGTTTCTGTAGAATGGGGCTGTGATAGTGTCTAAGGCTGAACTAGTATAAATATAAAATTTCTCAGCTCATTTCTGAATATAGGTTAAATATTCATAGTTTTATTATATTTAGTAGGGGGCACGTGTGTATCGGTCAGAGGACAGCTTTCAATAGTCAGCTGTCTTCTTCCACTATGTACATCCCAGAGATTGAATGCAAGGTGTTGGGCTTACAGCTAGTGCACTTCCCACCAAGCCATTTTGCTGGCCCCCAATTTTTTAGATGGCTCTAAGTGAACCATTGCCTTTGTAGGATTTCCCTATGTATTCAAAGGACTGTGAGTAAATACCATTCATTTCACTTAGGTTATATAGATGGAAAGAATGAAGAGACTTGACACATACAATGAAGGTCTCTTTAAAAATGAGTTGAGTTCATTAAAAGGAAGGTTGTGCTGGATGGAGCCACACTTGACTAAATAAGCTTTAAAGGACACCCAAAGTAACAAAAGACACTCTTCTATTGGTCTAAAGGTACTAACTACCAACTTGCAGAGAAAGCTCCACGGCAAAGAGTAACAGGCACTCCCAAGGTTCTGAGGGCCTCAGTCCTTCAACTCTAAGAAACCAAATCCTACCACACAAAACAAACAAACAGACAAACCCAAGGAGCTTGAAAGGGGAATGAGCTTCCTGTGAAGCTGCAGCCCCGCATAGTAACTTCCTTGCTGTAAGAGCTGAGCAAAACCAAGCCAAGCTGTGGCTGAACGCCACTGACACCCAAACACTGAGCAATTTGAGTTCTTTCTAACTGTAATATTCATTTGGATAATTTGTTACAGAGTAGAAACATGATATACTATACCTTTCGGTTGATTTTTTTTTTTTTTTTACTTTACTATTTGTATGAGAACCTTACTAACATTAATTGGAATTTGATGTTCTTTGTTCATCTAAGACGAATTCATCCTAGGAAGTCAAATTCCTCAATAAAAAACAAACACTTTAAATGTAATACTCTCCTGTCATTCTATTATAACATGGACTTTTTTATAACATACACAATGGAAGCAAATAAGCACAAGGCAATTATGTAAGGCTAAATATAAACCTCTCAAGAGAGCTGTAATGATAATCAGCCAAGCGTTGCTCTTCACATTTTAAAGCTATGATGCAGCCTCTTCTTCATCCTAACTAAAGTTCTTAAAGCCTCAACAGACTTCAAGTTGACTCCCCCTAAACATCAAAACAAAACAGAATGGGTGGTGGGTGGGATTAGAACTGAACCCAAGACATTATGTCTGCTAAGCAAGCTCACCCCATAGATGAATAGTTAAGTGACAAATGCTTACCAGACTATAGAAAACAGGACAGTTTTGTGAATCATTTCCACTGTCTTCACCATCCAGTAAGAAAAGATATGGACTTGTCTACTCAGAAAGCTCTGCTGTGCACAGGATTGGATGTACATACGCGTACTAAGAAAACACAAGCAAAAAGCCTTCCTTTTATGTTTCACTTGCCTACCTCCTTGAAATTGGATTTGAGTTACTCCTAAATTTCTCTTATTTACTTACATTCACGCATAGTTGTAACACAAGTAGTTACTGTGCTGGCCAGTCTTATGTCAGCTTGACACACAAATTAGAATTATCTGAAAGGAAGGACCCTCACTTAAGAAAATGCCTCCATTAGATCTGGTTGTAAGTTACTTTCTCAATTAGTGATCAGTGGGGGAGGGCCCAGGCCAGTGTGGGTGGTGCCATCCCGGGGCTGGTGGTCTAGGATTCTATAAGAAAGCAGGCTGAGCAAGCCATGGGGAGCAGTACTCCTCCTCAGTAAGCAGCACTCCTCCTGAGCATCAGCATCAGCTCCTGCCTCCAGGTTTCTGCCTTGATTGAGTTTCTGCCCTGACCCTTCAGTGATGGACAGTGCTGTGGAACTGTACACTGAATAAACTCTTCCCTCCTTCTTTCTTTGGTCATGGTGTTCCTCACAGCAATAGTGACCCTAACTAAGACAGTTACCTCGCTCTTTTTATGTCATCATTTTATTTTATGTATGTCATGGTTTGAATGAGACTATCTCCTAAGGTTTCATGTGTTCGAGTACTTAGTCCCCCTTCGGTGATGATGTTTGAAGATTAGGAGGTGTTGTTATCTTGCTGGAGGAAGTAGTCTCTGCAGGTGAGCTTTAAGAGTTTAAAGTCTCTTGCCACCCACGGTTCATACTCTGTTTCATGCAGTTTAATATGTGAGCTCTCAGCTTCCTATTCCTGTGGCCATTCCTGCCTCTTACTGTCATGCCTTTGCACCAGGATAGACTCTTACCATCTGTAACTGAAGCCCAAGAAAACTTGTTTTTCAATAAATAATATTGGTTGTGGTGTTTTATTACAGCAACAGAAAGTAACTCTGAGAATGTCTATGAGTGCTTTGCATATATACATATACATGTACATATTCATATACACATACACATACACATATACATGAGTGCAGCCTGCCTGGCATGCACTGGAGCTAGAAAAGGATGTCAGAGGTCAGAGCCCCTGGAAGTGGTGTTACAGATTGTAATGAGTGGACATTTGGGGGTTGGAAATCAATCCCCAGTCCTTTGGAAGAGCACAAGTATCCTTAACCCCTGAGCTCTTTCTAGCCTCCAAGCCAGCTTCTTGTCGCGTCTCCTGAGTATATGGCTGCTAAGCTAGTGGATAGTTTTGTTCCCATCCTTTTATTTCCATGTCTGATTCCTGAAAGAGAGCTTTTTTCTTAACTTACTTTTTATTAATTCAACACATTTTACAACTACTTCCTGCTTGTACATTCTATTGTAACGTGAATAAAAATAAAGATTCAGTCTTACTTTTACATTCTATTGCATTTCCAGTCATCTGGAGGTCCTGCTGGTTGTTTCTGGCACTATCATTGGAAGCTTCTGTTAGAGAATTCACAACCCTGGCTACTAACTGCTCCAGGCTTGTGTTTGCCACATCATCTTACTCAATTTCATATCCTTCATCTCTAGAAAACAATAAAGTTAAGACGAAACTATTCAAAACACACCAGCTCTGTTTCTTTCCAACTCCACTGTGATTAATCAAAACATGTAAAACAAATGTATGCTATGACCAACCAGAAACACTCCTTCCTCTGCAACAAGTTGAGAACTGAGAGAGCTGAACAGTGGCTATATTGTCTTCATGTGCTAGGTGGGAAAAGGGAGGAAAGGGAAATGTAGTTTCTAGTTTCAAGGATTATCTGAGAAGTTTCTAAAAGTAGGATTTTGTAGAGATGAATGTGGCATTGTAGATCATACAAGGAAAGGAGAGATGAAAGGGAAAAAAGATATAAACCCAAAGGAGCGCAACTTAAAGTTCCTGCTATTCTTTCATATTGAAGATCATGAATGTCCTTGGGGTGTTTTGGTTAGCTTCACTTCTTATTACTGGTGATATTTATTTTGATAATTATAGTGTAGAAAGGTTTCTCTACAAGTGAACAACTTGTGACTCCTATATTTATCCGAGTTTTTATCTCTGTATGAGCTGAGCTACTGTCTGGGTCTGTCTCATCCAAGTTTATTGGCAATTCCAGTTTACTTGCCAACAACTTGAGACGCGTTCATTTTAAACAAAAGTGCATACCAGTCCTTAGATGCAATCCTGTCTCAGATTCATAAAGCCAAATCAATAGAATCATCCACCCCTAGGTTAACTCTTATCTTGGAAGAAGCACATTCCTATTGATTAAACTTGTGTTTTGGCCTTATTATGAAGAACAAAAGAACCTTGGGATAGAAAGAAAGTCATCATAAGTGCCCTACTTACATGCCTCTGTAATGCCAATTTTCTATTTCCAATTTCACTCCACAATATTACATGACTGCTTTTATGTAAGAATTGTTCTTCTAGATTGATAGAATATTTTTTCAAATATAAAAAATTGTTAATGTTAAAATTTGTTAGTGTTTTAAAACGTATTTTTTAAAAAGAAATGGGAATAAATAAGATACATTGCACATGAAAAGTAACCACAGATTTCTATAAAATCAGAAAATTAAAAAGTAGGAAGGATTGCCTATAGATATCAATCTGTTTATAATAAAGATTAATTTATAAAACTTACTAGAAAAGTATCCTATTGATTGCTTGTGAAATTTTGTCACCCTTTATATTTTTCTATGACAGCAAAGCAGATAGGTAATATTAGAAATAAAAGAGAATAAAGAAACAAAAAACTATGTTTTCTACAGGAGGAATTCTACCTCAAGACTATTTTATCAATTCTTGGCTTAGGTTTTTGGTTTTTTTTTTTTTCTTTGTTGGTGGTTCTTAATTTTTCCTATTATTTCTTTTTTGGTTGTTTGTTTTTGTTTTTTTATTTTTGAGACAGGGTTTCTCTGCGTATACCTGGCTGTCCTGGAACTGACACTGAAGACCAGGCTAGCCTCAGACTCACAGAAGTCTGCGGCGTCTGCCTCTCAAGCGCTGGGATTAAAGGCGTGTGCCACCACACCCTGGTTTAACCCCCACTTCTTTTCTATCTGACCTGTTCCCTAAGCCCCAATACTGTTCTCCCCCACTCCATGCTCTTTTTTTAAAGTTCACATAGTGCTTCCAATATAGTCATCTGTACTGCTTACAGGACCATCCATCGGAGGATGGTTTTTGTCAATAATGTAGCAACTGGTAAACTGCTTGTGCTCTGGTAAATAATCCCTCACTCCTATTCCTATAAGCAATCCTAATTAAACTCATTGGATCATAAAAAATAGACAAGAAGCTAGGCATGGTGGCTCATGCCTTTAATCCCAACAGTTGAGAGGCCAGCTTGGTCTGTGAAGTGAGTTCCAGGACAACCAGGGCTACACAGAGAACCCCTGTTTAAAAAAACAAACAGACAGACTTGAAAGTCATAAAAGTAGGATTAGTTGGCAGGGAGTCAGTGTGATTGAAAGAAGCACAAAAGAGAGTATTGGAGAAAAGGAATTAGAATACATTATACACACGTGTATACATGTAATATATATGTAGGGGATGTCAATGAAACCCATTATTATACAATTAATATAAAATAATAAATAATAACGTCGACTGTTTTGTCACTGTCCGCTGTTCTCTAAAGGAAAATATTTCTTTCTATCAGTGTTAACCTTGATACCTAATCCATTTGAGGGTCTGTAACAAATGTGACTAACTAGATAGTTTATAAACAGCAGACATGAGTTCAATTCCCAGCAACCACATGGTGACTCACAAGCACCTGTGATGGGATCCGATGCCCTCTTCTGGTGTGTCTGAGGACAGCTATAGTATACCATATACATAAAATAGTTATTTAAAAACAAATAAATAAATATAAACAGCAGAGATTAATTTCTAACTGTGCTGGAAGATGGGAAACATCCAACCAAGGAGGGGTAAATGTGGATTACTGTTAAGGGCCAGGATTCTCACTTGTAATGAATGTTGAAGTGGCACACATATTCAAGTCATAACAAATACCTCTAGATGTCAGTGCTTCGTACTGTGTTGAGGTGCCCCGCAGTGACACCCCCCCCCCCGCTTTCATTGTCAGTACAAATGTCAACACATGTAAAGGGCAAATAATGTGGCAGTTTGTTATGAAAGTGATTTTCTTTTTTTTTTTTTTAAGATGTATTTATTTTATTTACGTGAGTACACTGTCGCTGTCTTCAGACACACCAGAAGAGGGCATCAGATCTCATGACAGATGGTTGTGAGCCACCATGTAGGTACTGGGAATTGAACTCAGGACCTTGGGAAGAGCAGTCAGTGCTCTTGACCACTGAGCCATCTCTCCAGCCCCTATGAAAGTGATTTTCATCTCAGCTCCTTGGAACGTTCCAGAGGACCTTCCAATGTTATATGTATCGTTTTGAGAACTGTTGATATAACATGTGGATGCTGGGAAATAGAAGAAATTGCTGTAATTCTAATTCTCATCCCTGGCAGAAAAAGACCAACTGATCACTGAACAACGTCTTCTCGATGTACAAATTCTGACCTTAAGAAACATCACCATAATAAATAGAAATCAAAGTTTAAGTCTGTGTAAAACAGATTAGAAGAGGAAAACCAGCGGGAGGCTGTTCAAAAATCACATAACAGGTGTTGTGCCCATTCAGGATTTTGAACGCCAAAAGACCACCAAGGAGCCGATTTCAAGCAATCGGACTAGAGTCGTTTTTTATTCAAGCTCAACAAGCTTGGGCTCACTGTCGATACTGAAGCAGCAGGATGGGAGGGTGAAGCTCTGAGCCCAGTTTCAAGTAAGAATTTCCAGGGGCAAGCAAACAACCAACGGGATTTCTAACCTGGCACACATCTGATTGGGGGACTATTGTGGAACCTGAAAACTAGTGCTTGGTGCGCAGGCTAGTTGGGGAGTAGCCTGGAAACTAGCGGCAGGTGCAGGTTTGTTGGTTAATTCAAGTTCAACCTTAGGTCAGGCCCTCTAAGACGGAGACTGAACCCAAGACGGAGTTGGTCTGATCTCCCACAAGAAGCTAAGTTTTAAGATGGCTATGGTAACACAACCTGTAATCCCAGGACTCAGGAGACTGAGGAAAGACAGGACATGAGTTCACGAACATTCTAAATTTCACAGTAACCTCTTATCTCGAAAGAAAGAAACAAAGAAAGAAAAAAGAAAAGAAAGAAATAGCAAAATGGTGTCCTAGAGTAGTAAATGCAGCAACAGGAAGGACACATCAATACAACAAACATTTTCAGAAGTATTAGGAACAGCAGTGTGCCTTAGCCTTAGGTGACTATGGAAGAGACAGACAAAAATACAATTTCTCCAGTCCAAGGAGAAGGAAGAGAAGCATCGCCATTAGACAGGACAAGAAGGAAGGATGACTCTATGACTAGCTTTACTGAGTTCTCTCTTTTCTAAGAGCCTTTTTAGATTTTTTTTTTTTTAAATATAAATTTTTTTTGGATCCCTCTATCTAGGCTGACTGCATCCCTACTGCAGACAATGATACCATAACTGAAATGCACAGCTATCTTTGCACACAAATCCTTTGGGTATGCACCAGAGTGGCATAGCTGGACCATGAGGTTGTTCTATTTTTAGTTTTTGGAGGCACCCTCACTTCGATTTCCATCATGACCAAAATAATTTTCATTCCCACCAGCAGGGTTTCCTTACTCCCTGATCCATCTTCCCTAGCACATTCGTATTAGTCTTGTATTTTTGTTGTGAGCCTAGTCTTTAATGGCTGAGCCATCTCTCCAGCCCATTATGAGTCTTCTTAATGATAGCCTTTCTGACTGGGATAAATAGGAATCTCAATGTAGTTTTCCATTTTCCTGGTGACTAAGAATGTTGGACATGATTTTGTGTGCTTATTTGTTGTTTATACTTCATCTCTGAAGAAATGTCTTTTCATTTTATTAGACCACTTATAGATTAAATCATTATACCCATTCGTGTATGTGTGTCAGTTCTCTCCTACCTATATGTGAGCTCCAGGGATCAAATTCAGGTCACCAACAAGTACAAGTGCCTTTACCTGTGTTTTACCCCCCCCCCAAACCCACAACATTGTCTTTTACCTCCATATCTAGGTTGTGGACATAAATATGTCTCTCCACACACACACACACACACACACACACACACACACACACAAAAGCAAGCACATACATATATATACATACCAACACATACTATAATGTTGGGGGTTGGTCTGGTACTTTCAATACTTGCCTCCAAGTTCCGGTTGCCCCAGATGAGTAGATCCTCATGTACACCAAGTATATAAACTTTACCCTCCAATTTAAAGCTATTGGTTAAGTAAAAGTGGGAGGCAGAGGCAGGAGGATCTCTGAGTTCAAGGCCAGCTTCGTCTACAAAGTGAGTTCCAGGACAGCCAGGGCTATACAGAGAAACCCTGTCTCAAAAAAACAAAAAAACAAAAAAAACAAAAACAAAAAAAAGTGGCTACAGCCAATAACTAGGGAGAACAGAGGTTGTCAGTTACTGGGCTGGGGGTCACAGATAGGGACCACAAGGGGAAGAGGAGAAGAAGGAGGAGGAGAAAGAGAGAGAAGGAAAAAGGAGAAGGAAAGAACAGGAGGTCGTCATTAGATGTGATGGACCAGGAGCACATGGCCAAGTGAAATGCCCTCTGAGAACAGACTGATGGAGCAGAAATAACCTGAGCAAGACTCAAACAGCAAGTACTGAGGGAGTGCAGCTGGAAAGTAGACAGTCTAGCAGATAGAAAAATAGATTACAGGTAATCCTCCAGTAATTGTGCTAAGCTGGTTAAATAAATCCATTGGACTCTGCCTCGATTACTGGGGGAACTGGTGGGTCATATTAATAACTAATAGAGTTAATTAAAATAAATTTGCACAATAATAATGAAATAATTAAGAAAGGGGATGGAGATGTAACTTAGTTTCTAAAATGCTTGCTTAGTGTGCATTAAGCCTTGAATTCAATCCTCAGCACGGAATAAATTGGACACATTCTTGGAGGAGCAGAAGCAGGAGAACAAAGTTCAAGGTCATTTCTGGCTACACAGCCAATGCAAGGCCAGTCAAGGCGACATAAATATGTATAAATAAATAGAAGTTAAAAGTTTCACTAGCACAAATAAAAGCACACTCCCAGGAAGAAACTCCATAAATATTAGATGAAATTAAGACCAACCACCAGTGAGATCTGTGATCCTGGATGACTTAAACACCTTGGCTTTGAAGCAAGAAGTGGGTCTTACCTCTTCTGTCTAACAAATGATTTTTTGCACAATGAATGTAAATGGCAGTTTTCTTCTTGAACAAGTGTGTCTTCAGAACCAAGTATTTTATAAGCTCATACTAGGAGAAATATTCAAGCAACTGTAGAATGTAAATGGCAGTTTTCTTCTTGAACAAGTGTGTCTTCAAAACCAAGTATTTTATAAGCTCATACTAGGAGAAATATTCATGCAACTGTAGAATGGTTGGAACAGTTCAAGCAAGGCAATCAACATGCTCTGAAAACCACTTTTCAGATTATAGCAATTTAATTTTTTTCCTATTTAGCTGTCATAAGTGTATGCCAGTTTTCAGCTTTGACACATGACATCGATATGTGAATTATACATTCTACTCACATATAAATGTTAGGAAAAACTTTCCTGGTTTTATTGCGTATGATGTGTCTGTTTCATTTCTATAGGAAGTAACTTGATTGATGCTATAAAATGTGTTTTGAGTTTATCTTCTTTGACATGAAGGCTTTTCAGATCTATGTGTGCTACCTTGCCTCAGAGTGTGAAAAGATAAACATATATTGAAGAATATCCTTTGCTGTGTGCATTTTGGAGTCTCACATTTGACATTTGAATTAAATATACTGCAACTCTTCTTCCAATTTACTTGTAAATTTGTTATAGGTAGAAAGCATCTTTAGGTAAGTCCAACAATAAACTGGTTTAATAGGCCATCAATTTTCAGTAATAAATAGAAGTCAACGCGTCACATAGTTAGGTCTGGTGTTCACATGATACTGATACTCGATACTCAATACTCAATACTGAACCAACCAGCTTCCTCCTTCGCCTATCTCTAGGCTTCAGTGAAGAAAGAAATTTTCTTCCTCTAATAAAAGTTAGATAACATATTTTCTTAAAAATCCTTTATCCAGAAAACACAAAAGATTTAATATAGGGCTGAAGAAATGGCTCAGTGGTTAAGAGCACTGACTGCTCTTCCTAGAGGTCCTGAGTTCAATTCCCAGCAACCACATGGTGGCTCACAGCCATCTATAATGGAATCTGATGCCCTCTTCTGGTGTGTCTGAAGACAGTTAATAGTGTACTCACACACATAAAATAAATAAGTAAATCTTTTTTAAAAAATGTAATATAATAAATATACATTTTTAAATTTTCCTTATATTTATTTTGTTATGCATAAGGGCGTAGAGATCAGAGGACAACTTGTGGGAATCAGTTCTCTCCTTCCGGCATTTAGGTTCCCATGCTTGAACTTAGCTCATCAGGCTCAAAGAAGCACCTTTACCCAATGAACCATTTCGCCGCCCTAATTGACATGATTTTTTTTTTTAACAGCCATAGAAAGTAGTAGAACAGGACACAAAAGATAGATGGTATGGAGAGAAATCGAGGCAAGAAAGACTGAGTAGAAAGTGCATTCATAAGTTGTCTGCCCCGCCCCCACTCTGCCCCTTATAATCCACTAAGAAAAAAAAGAAAACACAAAGGCAGAGGGAGAGGTGAGGTAGGGAGCTAAAGGGAGAGAGAGAGAAAGAGGTATTTTATGTCTTAGGCTCTAATCTCTTGTGGTCGGTTCTATTTCTGTCCATTTTAAATTCATTTATTGGATGTAAACCAATAAATCTAGCTTGTACTCAAGAGAAAGGGAGTTTGTCAGGGAATGTAATGACATGTTTTATGATAATGCACCCTTCTGAGGACCTCCCTGGGAAGTTATCCTTGAAGAATGAAATCCATTCAACCTGACTTTTCTGTCAGACTGTGTTGTGGTCCAGGAGTCACCTCACAAACTACACGAACACTGATCTCAGTTAGACAGAGATAGTTTATTGAACACAGGCCCCAGAGCTGATCCATCAGGGTTGCAGTCCAGCCTCAGAAACATGACTTTGTTGCACACTTATCCTGCTCCCATTGGTTGGGGTATTCAGCTGTGGCAGGGGACTTGCCTTGTCTAACATTCATGTCTTAACTTGCCAACCAGGATGTCAGTTATCCACATACATGGCTCTTCCTGCCCAAAGGATGTCAGTTCCTTTACTGACTGTACTGAAAATGTCAAACTTTACTCGACTGAACTGAAAATGGAAGTCTTATTCTAAACAGGTACATGTGTCTCTAGTATGCTGGGGTCCATCCCAAGGACAGCTTATAAAGGCAAATGCCATAAAAGGTTATACACAGGTTCAGGAAGTGCTGCCTGGCAGTTGGTTTGGGTCCACGCTTATTGTGGCTAATTATATAAAGCAGTTCTAACTGACCTTTGTTGTGATTAGTTTCCAAGAACATCAAAGCATAGAACATCCTAGTAACATCCTAGTATATGAGAAAGGTTCCTTATGACATTAGTAACAGAACAAAATGGTAGGCTAGCCAGGTAACAGCAACATAGGTCTTAACATTTTACCTAGTTCTTAACAGGGGGATCAAACTTCTAGAGCAGCAGTTCTCAACCTGACCCTTTGGGGGTCAAATATAAGATCTCCTACATGTCAGATATTTACATTACAATTCATAACAGTAGCAAAATTATAGTTACGAAGCAGCAACAAAATAATTCTGTGGTTGGGGTGGGTCACCACAACATAAAGAGCTGTATTAAAGGGTCAAAGCGTTAGGGAAGTTGAGAACCACTGTTCTAGAGAGTCTGATGCCAGACAGTTTATTGCCAACATATTTAAACACAACATAATTTGGAAAAAAATGTCTTCTGGTGTGACATAATTCCTGGTGCACAGGGAGGCAATAATTATATCAAGATTAACAAATTCATGTCATTTCTTCTAAGAAGATGGGTTCTAGAGCTAGGCTCCCTGTACTAGCTTAAGGGCCTAAGGAAGGATCTCGCCTGGTCTTGGTCATACAGATAGCCCATAGGTTACTTGGGCTATTAGCCACCTTCAGTCGTGGTTGGGGAGCTTGGGGGAGCCCCTGGCTATACGGATAATGTAAGGGTCATTTAGATTATTAGATATTTCTGGTCCTGGTTGGGGCAGCTCAATATGGCCTGGTCCAACAGATATCGCAGATCACCAAGCTATTGATCACTTCCAGTTCCCTGCCTTCTGGGGAAAAAACCTATTGTATGTTCTTCCCTTTGAAAGGACAATCCTGAGTGTTTATCATTCTTGCATTCCATGGCAATCTGTGGGCACAATGATCTTCGTGCTCCCAGAATCCTTCTATATTCTATCCCCTGCGTGTTACTGTTACTTGGAAGTCCTATCTTGGCTCTCACTTTTTACCTCATTCACCCTCCTATGTGAGTGGCCACAACTACCCCCAGGAGTTCTATTGACACCTATATAATGGATGGATCAAAATTATTGTTACCCTAGTCTCTCTCTGTGAGCCCATATTTAAATTTTCAACTGCCCATTGTGCATCTCTACCCAGGGAGCCTTCACAGCCTGTCTAAAACGAATCTCTTATTTCCCTCTCGCAGTGCCTCCATTGCCCTTCTAAATCTTCAACCCTGTTATCGAAACACAAACTGGTTCTCAGTTCCTACCTGTCCTTCTTGCCTCGCATATCCTTTGGTATGGATTTATTCTGATTAGTTAAATGTCCTAGATAACTCAATTGAGTCCCTTATCTCAGTCATTACTGTCTGAACCAACTGTCATTCATCTCCTACGCTACAGCAGCAACCTAAAAATTGATCTCTCTGTCTACTCTCTCACCTGTCTCATTTGTCTTCTGTCAAGTTTATCTTGGTTAAAATATGGATCTGAGCTCACAGATCTCTATAAATGCCTGGGATGGCCCACTAATAACCTCATTTTAAAGCTGAAGCTCTTTAAGGTCATATATAAGACTCAAAAAAAAAAAAAAAAACCAAACACCTACCCTAATGCGTTTTAGCTGCATCGCCGATCACTGTCTCAACCCTTGGTTAGCAAGTCACTGTCATTACCTGAAATTGCCATGCACTTGACACACATGTTGCCCATGTTAGTTCCTCTGCCTGAAGATCCAACCCTCTCTGTTTAGAAAACTCTTCGTTTCCGGTTTGAATAGCCCTTTTTCAGAGGAGCTAACTTCCCTAGGTGAAAAGTCATTTTACTTCCTGTGCCCCCCCCATATTGTTGATACACTGATGGTATTTGTCTAACACCTGTATGGTGTGAGTGCTTTTAAAACTGTTTCAATTTAAAAAATTTTATCTTAGCCTTCTCATAAGAAGATGAAAAACAAGGGTAGAAATATGGCTTAGTGGTTATGAGTCTACGTTGCCTTTTCCGAAGACCAGAATGTCATTCCAGTACCCATGTAGGGCATGTCACATCTACCTGTAGGTCTAACTAAGGGATGCAAAGCCCTCCTCTCACTGCAGGCGCGCACACACACACACACACACACACAATTAAAACAGCACATGAATACATTTGTCAGGCCACATTTTCTATTTTTTTAAAAGACTTACTAGTTTATTTTATGTATTTGAGTACACCAGAAGAGGGCTTCAGATCCCATTACAGATAGTTGTGAGCCATCATGTGGTATCTAGGAACTGAACTCAGGACATCTGGAAGAGCAGGCAGTGCCTAACCACTGAGCCATCTCTCCAGCCCCCATTTTCTACATTTTAACACAAGTGCCAGTAACACCACTGGTCCATCTTTTTTCAATCTTCTGATTTAAGGGTGCAGAGGGACAATCAGTATCATTATAGGGATTAAGTATCATTCAAACCAAGAACTTAAAAGTAAATAATTTAGTAACATTAATACCTGTTTCATATTAACCATTCCCACTTTCCACAATCCCTCAAAACACTGCCATAAATCTACATCCCATAATAATATCAGGAAAACTGGAGAAAAGGAGCCAACAAGTGTGTGCATCAGCCTGAAGATCTTCATCCTGAGAAGCTCCCTCTATTGCAGTATTTGGTTGTGACAATTACCCATCCCATGATTATTAGGAAATCCTTCAGACAGGTCTGGGTGCTTGTGCCATCTTGGCATGGAGGCTTCTATTAAATTCATCTCCAATATCAAAACTAAACATAAAATTAAATATATTACTAGAGAGCAAGTGAGGAAGGAATTCTCAGACCCATTTCATTTTTTGATGTTTTGTCTGTGAGCCTGGCTTTTAACAACTGAATCATCTCTCTGGCCCACCTTCGTGCATTTTGTTGTTGTTTCTTTTGTTTGGTTTGGTTTGGACTTTTGTAGGTGGTGGTGGTGTTTTGAGACAGGGTACCTCTATAGAGTCCTGGCATTCCAGGTGCTCACTATGTAGACCATGGAGTCCTTGAACTCACAGATCCTCTTGCTACTGTACCTCAAAGACTGGGGTGAAAGTCGTTTGCCACCACATCTGACCACACCATTCATGTTTATAACACATTTATGGAGCTTTAAGAGACAAGGGGTAGAAGGTACTATTATTCATCAGTAAAGATATCAAGGTCTTACTTACTGTAGTCTAACTTGCTGCTTTCATCATATGATCTTCCATATTAACTCTTCCTTGTTAAAACCACTGACTCACACTTATTGATCCCGGATATATGTAATTAATCATGGTTTTGTGGAAAAATAAGAACAAGATATAATCATCAATCCTATGTCATTCATAAACTCCAGAAAAGGATGACAATCCTTGTAGGGTTTATATTTAGCTTTTAAGACAGTAACTGTATTAAAAAATAGTAATGCCTACTATAGGTAAGATTTTCACTACTGTAACTATAGAATGATCATCAATGTGATATAAAAATTTTAAGTTTATGGGTAAAATAAAAACCTATGATAAAACCATTCCTATATAGTTAGAAATAAAACATTTAAGTAAAAGAGTCATACCGTCCAAGTTGTTTCAGAGGACTTACTTTGAGAGTAATACTGAGTGAAGAAATTGGAGCAAGATTAAGAAAATAAGAACCCCCTCAAAATAGTCCAAGTGAAAAATGCAGCCCTGAAATAAGATTGTGAGGTTGAAAGCAGACATCTGAGTTATACTGAAGAGGAAACAATGTGGCTCATGATAACCTGCTTGTTCGCCATGTGTAAGGCCTCCAGTTCTACCCAGAACTGAGGGAGGCGGAGGTGGCTATGATTTGACTAAATTTGGAGGTTGAAGAGAAAACAGTCCACTAACACTTCTAGTTCTGGGCCTAGATGGAATGGAGACTTTTTTCTTTACTTTTCTTTTTTGTGAGACCATATATGTCAGGCCTTGAAAAAGCTCTAAGGTGTGAGACAGTAATAGGTGGTCTATGAAGGTGGGAAATAGGAAAACTGTCCTCAGATGAGGACTATCAGTTGAAGTGACAGAAGCTAAAAATCATTCATTCCTGTGCTAGGGAAAGTGCAGACGACGGCTAGCACCAACTTCAAGACGACGGCTAGCACCAACTTCAAGACGACATGGGAAAGCATCCGAAGGCTAGGGAAGTGCGGTGACTGACGGGGAGGACCATGATACTGCTAGGGAAGTGAGGTGACTGATGGGGAGGGCCATGAAAAATGGTTTAGGCTTCAGCGAAGCAGAAAAGTATTTGGAAACTGTACATCTCCATTTCTTGACAAATGTCATAATAGCTATTATAATGGTAGCAAGAGGCATTTCAAATAGAAACAGATAAGTTATCCACTTAAGAAAATGTTAGGTCAGTGTAGGTTGCAGTGAGGGGTTACAGAAACTCAAACTGACAAGTTAAAAGAAAAAAGTTAAAAGTTTTACATGCTCCACTGGCAAGTCTTTTATCATAGTTTATTTTGGAGGGGTAAATATCTTGAAGAAGACTCTCTGAATGTCAGAGGATTTGAAGCATTAAATATTTAAATAAAAACACTTCTAGTAAGTACCATCTCAACTCAGGAGATGAGTCAACAATACATGGTCATTTAAGTTAGTCTTATTTTTATCAAAAGAATTGGATAGAAAGAGCAATTTGCAAGTTCATTTGGAATAACAAAAAACACAGGATAGTGAAAACTATTTGCAACAATAAAAGGACTTATAGTGGAATCAGCCTCCCTGACCTCAAGCTGTACTACAGAGCAGTAGTGATAAAAACTGTATGGTATTGGTTCAGAGACAGGCAGGCAGATCAATGGAATAGAATTGAAGACCCAGATATGAACCCACACACCTACGGTCACTTGATATTTGACAAAGGAGCTAAAACCATCCAGTGGGGAAAAAGACAGCATCTTCGACAAATGGTGCTGGTTCACCTGGCGTGATCATGTAGAAGAATGTGATTCGTCTTATTCTTATTTCCTTGTACAAAGCTCAAGTCCAAGTGGATCAAGGACCTCCACATAAAACCAGATACACTGAAACTTATAGAGGAGAAAGTGGGAAAGAGCCTCGAACACATGGGCACAGGGGGAAAGTTCCTGAACAGAACACCAATGGCTTGTGCTCTAAGATCAAAAATCGGCAAATGGGACCTCATAAAATTACAAAGCTTCTGTAAGGCAAAGGACACTGTAAATAGGACAAAATGGCAACCAACAGATAGGGAAAAAATCTTTACCAATCTCACATTCAATGGAGGGTTAATATCCAATATATACAAAGAACTCAAGAAGTTAGACTCCAGAGAATCAAATAACCCTATTTTAAAATGGGGTACAGAGCTAAACAAAGCATTTTCAACTGAGGAATATCAAATGGCTGAGAAGCACCTAAAGAAATGTTTAACATCCTTGTCATCAGGGAAATGCAAATCAAAACAACCCTGAGATTCCACCTCACACCAGTCAGAATGGCTAAGATCAAAAATTCAGGTGACAGCAGATGCTGGTGAGGATGTGGAGAAAGAGGAACACTCCTCCATTGTTGGGACTGTAAGCTGATACAACCAGTCTGGAAATCAGTGCTGGTGGTTCCTCAGAAAATTGGACATAATATTACCTGAGGACCCAGCTGTACTTCTCCTAGGCATATACCCAGAAGATGCTCCAACATATAACAAGGACACATGCTCCACTATGTTCATAGCAGCCTTATTTATAATATCCAGAAGCTGGAAAGAACCCAGATGCCCTTCAACAAAGGAATAGATACAGAAAATGTGGCACATTTACACAATGGAGAACTACTCAGCTATTAAAAACAATGAATTTATGAAATTCTTAGGCAAATTATGGAACTTGAAAATATCATCCTGAGTGAGGTAACCCAGTCACAAAAGAACACACATGCACTCACTGATAAGTGGATATGAGCTCAGAAGCTCAGAATACCCAAGATACAATTCACAGACCATATGAAGCTCAAGAAGAAGGAAGACCGAAGTGTGGATGCTTCAGTCCTTCTTAGAAAGGGGAACAAAATACTCAAGGGAGCAAATATGGAGACAAAGTGTAGAGCAGAGACTGAAGAAAAGCCATCCAGAGACTGCCCCACCTGGGGATCCATGCCATATACAGTCACCAAACCCAGACACTATTGTGGATGCCAAGAAGTGCTTGGTGAAAGGAGCCTGATATAGCTGTCTTCTGAGAGACTCTGCCAGAGCTTGACAAATACAGAGGCGAATGCTCGCAGCCAACTATTCGGCTGAGCACAGGGTCCCCAATGGAGGAGTTAGAGAAAGGACTGAAAGAGATGAAGGGGTTTGCAATCCCATAGGAAGAACAACAATATCAACCAACCAGACCCCCTAGAGCTCCCAGGGACTAAGCCACCAACCAAGGAATACACATGGAGCGCCCATGGCTCCAGCCCCTATGTAGCAGAGGATGGCCTTGTAAGGCATCTATGGGAGGAGAGGCCCTTGGTTCTGTGAAGGTTCAATGCCCCAGTGTAGGGGAATTGGAGGGCAGGGAGTTGGAAGTGGGTGGGTGGGTGGGGGAACACTCTCATAGAAGCAGGGGGAGGGAGGATGGGATAGGGCATTGGGGGGACCAGGAAAGGGGATAACATTTGAAATGTAAATAAATAATTTGATTTTTTAAAAAAGGAGAGAGATGATACAAAGAATTATAGAAGGTGATTTCACGCAAGTAGAGAGGGCCAGAAGACAACCTTGGCTTAGAGTTTGTCAATGGACCAGTCCCACTCCCATCTTCCTGTTAGACTTTCAGCCTCCAGGAACAACGGCCTCTGGTTTAAGCACCTACTTTGATATACCCTGACTTTTCTATAAAACTGGAATAAAAGATTTCAGAAAAGCCAAAAAGGGGGTGGGTATTTTCCAAGTCCGATTTCTGTTACAGTAACGGATATCTGAGATAATAAACTTAAACAGATAAAAGGTTTATCTGAGCTCACTGCTTTGAGGATTTCAGTCTATAGCCAGTTGGTCTTGCTGGTTTTGGGCCTTAGAGGAAGCAGCACAAGTGGTGGGGGAAAAAAAAGAATTGGAATAAAATAGCTTCTGCTCACAATAGCAGTTTGTATGCTCTAGTCCTAGCCCTTAACAGAGTATTACTTTGCTAGTGTTTCCATAACAGAGTACTACATATTTGGTACTTAAACAAGATAGTGCTTTGTGCTATATGCACAAAGTAAGGTACTGTGTAACCCAGGCTGACCTTGAACTCACTGTAGCCAAAGATGACCTTAAACTTCTGAATCTTCTGTCTCTACTTCCCAGGCGCTGAGGTTACAAGCTTGTGCTGTCATGCCTGGTTTGTATGACACTGGAACTTAAACTCAAAGCTTCGGCTTGCTAGACTCTGCCCTGTCCCTGTGTTTGCTTTCTTCCAAGGCCTCTCCTTGACTCAGATAGCGATCTTCCAGCTATGTCTTCATGTGGTCTTTCTTGCTTCTGTACACAACATAGATCCTCTCTTATACCAGGACTCATAACACAAATCTGTGATCCCAGTTATTTGGGGGGCTCGGAGGGAGGATGGATGGCCAAAAAAAAAAAAAAAAAAAAAAAAAAAAAAAAAGCCATCCCAGGCTAGAAGTTCAAAGCCAATGTGAACAACTTAAGGAGTCCATGTCTCAAAAAAAAAAAAAATTCGAACTCAATTCTTCTTTTTGTATAAGGACTCCATTCAGACTGGATTAGGGTCTACACTGAAAGTCTCACTTTAACTTACCTGTTTCCTTTGTAACACCCTTCTCTCCAAGTGTAGTTACATTCTGAAGTAGTATCGGTGGTGAATTTTGGAAACACAATGCAGTCCATAACAGTTCAGTCCCTAACAGTGTTTGATTACAAACAACTAAAACCAACTCTAATTTCCACATAGGAGAATATACTGGGAATATTGGTCATGTAGTCTACCTTAGCATGGCATAGGTTTTGTTAGAAACCAAGAACAAGAAATAATAGTGGCCTGGCCGTGGTGGCACATGCCTTTAATTCCAGCACTTGGGAGGCAGAGGCAGGCGGATTTCTGAGTTCGAGACCAGCCTGGTCTACAGAGTGAGTTCCAGGACAGCCAGGGCTACACAGAGAAACCCTGTCTCAAAAAAACCAAAAAGAACGTGGGCGTGACCCACGCCCTTTCGGGCGGTCGATGGTAGCCGAAGGCCGTGATCTGGTGTGGGGAGGGCGGTGGGCCTCGCCATGTCCCAGTGTGAGTACGGAGGCGCGTGCGCGGGCATGAAGGAGGATCTGGGTGCATGTCTGCTGCAGTCGGCCTGTGTGCGCCAGGAAGGAAAATCCCCACGGCAGTGTTTGAAGGAAGGCTATTGCAGAGCTTTGCAGTATTCCTTTTTTTGAGTGTAAAAGATCAATGTTGGATGCCAGATCAAGATTCAGAGGAAGAAAAGGATATTGATAACATTATATTGAAAGCAAGATGAAAATCACCCAGGATTTTCTCTGGTCCTTAACAGAAAAGAACCAAAATGGGAAGCACAGTAGCTGCCACATCTGCTTAACCTCCCGGGCCAGGTGTTCCTCCCAAGGACACCACAGAAAAACAGATCAATGCTGTTTCTGAATGATTCTGCTGGTTGAAGTCAAATACAGAAGATCCATGGGACTGAACAACTATGGGCTAAGAACTTCATGTGTTTTGGGAATTGCCTAATGGACAGATTGTGTTCAAGGATGACTCTTCAATCGGATTACACAGTATGTGCATCCAGGAGGCCACGATGAGATCATAGATAGTAACCTATTTATGATCCTGTTGCCAGCCTCCTCCAACTCTTGTTCTGTTTCTTGGTTTCAATTTTAGGCCAGCCTTCTCCTCATAAAGGGCTGATATCAGTCACAGTCCACATCCTTAAGATCTGGGCTCCAAAAAGGAGAGTCTGAGCTAGCCCACAAATCACACCCTACTGAAGGACTCTGGTCTTTTCTGGGTCATATGCTCCTGATCCATCCTTGGTGATCTTGCCTAGATCCTGATCTCGTGTACTGTGCCAACACCATTCACAGTCACACAGAATGAGTTATGGGCCTCATCCCTAAACACTGGAATGCAGCAAATGGAAAGAACAGATGTTCACTCTAGATAGCAAATGTCAGCAACATGAAGTGGCTGGGAAAATTTAGAATCCTCATCATTTTATTCTGACCACTTAACACGGTAGAGAGCCGTCGGGAAACTAAATCTTCAGTTTGATTCTTGCCATTGAACAGGGCATCATTAGAGTTCTGTATTGTTCTGTAGTTCACTGGGGCTAAAGCTGTCAAGGATTGGGAAGTTCACTTGCAGTTTTAACGTTTTTGAAGCTGTGAGGATTACCTAGGGTGTCAGTGAGGTCTGCTCTGTGTACTGCCCACACTGGGAGTGGGAGGTGATGCATCCTTCAGTCCTGCTGCCTATGTCCCAGGCTTGCTGTCAGCGGAGAAGAGCGCACCTGTGCTAGGAAGCTCGACCACTGGGCCACACCTCCCACTAGTGCTTCAATTTCAACCTAGAGTAAAGTGTGTTTGTATGAAATGCCTCCATTTGACTAGAGTAGCTTTGTTTGGAGAAAGTCACATGTCTCATAATTGAACTTTCAATTATATAATCCCTTGGACTTTAGAGTGTTCCTGGAGCATGCAGCAGTCACCACTATCTATTTCCAGAAACCTGCACTCGTTAGCATTGCCCTCTTTCCCTCTCTTCCAGATCTGTTACATGAGTGGAGTTAGAGAGTCCAGTCTTCTGAGTTCTGTTACCAAGTTTTTCAGGTTTATTCGCGTGTAGTATCAGTCTGTAGTGTAGCTCTGCTGAATAGCATTCCATAGTACACAGACACCCTGTGTGTCTCCATCGATCAGAGGAGCTCTGAGCTCTTTCTGCTTTGGAGCTTTTGATTAATGCTATGAACATGTGTGAAAAAGTTCAGAATGTTCCATTTAATACATGCCTTAGAGTGGAACCCCAGGGCCGTATATGACAGCCTCAATTATATTTTCTACAGTGGCTTTGCCACCATTCATGCTGTCATGGGATCTGGGCTCCAGCTCCCTCACAACTGTTCATATTGCTGACATTCTGCTTGGCATGAAGAGGCATCTAATTGGGATCTTGATTTGCGTTTCTCTAATGTCGAATAACCTGAGCAGTTCCTCATGTGTTCATTGGCTTTCTATGCTGCCTTCGCAGACTGTTTACTTCAGTTGGTTTATCTCTTTATTTTCCTGTAAGATTTTTTTTATTTACTGTCGACTCATCTCTTAAAGATTAATTGGCATTTTTTTTTCTCAACTTGTGGTTTGTCCTTCTCAATCTCTTGATACTCTCTGAAGCAGTTTTTATTTTTATACATTGCTTTTATTTATGTGTTTTAGCCCAGGCTGGCCAGGAATCCCCAAAGCCTTGAACACAAATCGAGCATTTTCACCGTTGCACTTCCCAGAAGGCGCACGCCGCTGCTCTTGGCTAGAGCAGTTTCAATATTGGAAAATGACACTTTTTTTCTTTCAGTGGACCCTAAGAAACCTTTCCTAACCCAAACTTAGAGAAGCTTATGTCTTCATTGTAGAATTTTCAAATTTTACCTCTTACCTGTAGGCCTGTGCTCTCAAAAAGTAATTTTATACACCTTCATTCATGACCATTTTTAAAATTAAATAGAAATAATAATAAACTTTAGTGTGGTTAAGTACATAGCTCGTAATTGATGCAGCTGTTCCATATTACCCAAGATGGTACGGTCCAGTACTAACTAGATTAGAGCTCTCAACTCAAGGGGACTATACAAGCGAGGTGATGCGACAACACACACGGTGCCAGTGAAGGATCTAGCCGAGCAAGTCGCAAGCGCCCCCAAAAGGAGGCGTCACATGCTCTGCCTTTTCCCATTCCCACGTCTCATCCACGCCCCCTCCTGGCCCGGAGCAGCCGGCGCGCACGCGCAGCTCCACTTCCTGGCGACTCTCCTCGCGCCCCACAATGCACTGCGGCGCCGTCCTGTCGCAAAGGCCACATCCGGGCGGCGAATGAGCGAGTTGCTTTTCGTGCGCTGCGGCGGCGGCTGGGTCTTCCTGCTCCCGCCGTGCTGCCGGACTACCCGACGGTAGCCATCTGCGTCGCAGTCGGCCCGGCGCCCCCGCCTCCGCGATGCCCCCCAAGAAACAGGCTCAGGCCGGGGGCAGCAAGAAGGCGGAGCAGAAGAAGAAGGAGAAGATCATCGAGGTGCGTACCCTCCCCCTCCGCACGGGGCTGGGGCTCGCCGGGCTGCGGAGCGCCGCTCCCGGGGCCACGTGTCGGCGCCCGGCCGGGTGGGCCCCGGCACAAGTGGCGCTCGCCGCCCCTCATCGCTGTAGTGAGGCCGCTGCACCCCCGCGCTCGCCGCGTCTCCACCCACGCGCCCGCCGCGCCCACTCGGCCGCCCAGTGACCCCCGGCCCGGCCTTTGAATGCTCAGGAGTTTCAGCGATTCCTAGGGCTGTACCTGAAGAAACAAGCTGAGCGTCGTTCTGGAAGGCCCCTCCTGACAGACCTAATGCCTTGTTTTTTTTTCTTTATCAGGCAGTGAGAGGTAGCACTGTTCATTTTCAAGAGCCAGCGGACTGTGACTTGTTTTTTCGTTTATTTTGTTGTGTGGTCCATCTGGAAACTTTCGGGTCAAGAACAGAGGTTTCCCGAAAAGCGTGGCCCAGCGGTCTTGTACATAATGCTCCGTTCATACATACAGTCTGAATTAAACGTGTAGGCTCTGTCACAGTATCTGTTTTTAATTGGATGCTCCCAGTTTAACTACACACACACACAGGAGCGTCTTTTAGTGCTTTGAACTTGTAGGCATTCTGTGAGTGAAGTAAGGTATTGATGTTCTTAAATGTTCCTCAGCATGTTTATAACGATTGTATATGTGAGTCTCCTTAAAATAGATAACCATATTTCACATTTGGTAAAGATGTTTCTTCCATACTAATCCTCATATTTAAAAATAAATGAACCTCGTAGACTTGGATGTAGTTGGAAGAAGCTATGACTATTTTACAGCATAACATATCTGAATAAATAGTAGCCTTTAGTAGGTTCGTTCTTATTAAAATGCCAGAATGAATGTTTTGCTCTTTCGAAATGAGATGTTTGCTTATCATTTTTTTCAACATTTGATTGTTATAGCCTTGCAAGATAAAAGTGAGAATCCCCAGGGTCCCCTTATACAACTCTAATGAGAACTTTTGTCAGATTATATATGGTTAAAGTTGGCTGATTTAGTTTAAATAAAATTAATGTGAAGACATTTAATAATTTACTGACTTTTGTAGTCCTGAAGTAGAACTGCCATAGCCAACCAAACATTTGGAAGCAAAACAGTTGCCGAATGGTGCTGGTGTGTGCCTTTAATCAGCAGACAATCCTCTGAGGACAGCCTGGTCTACAGAATGACCAGGGCACACAGAGATACTCTTGTCTCAGGAAAAATAAAAGAAAGCAAGATAATTGTCACCTTACATCTGAAGAAAAAAAATCAGGATTTGGGAGACTTAAATCTCTGGGAATAATAATCTAGTGGCAATTTTGTGTTGCGCCAACAAAGGACATTCAGAAATACCATTTTACTTACAAACTACTGAGACTGAATAAACATAACATAGACCACAAGACAGTAAAACTTCCATTCAAAAATTAAATGTTACAAAACAACAGAGTACATTTCAGGCAACCTGGACCTGTAACCACTTCTAATTAATAAGACTAAAGGTTTTTTGTTTGTTTCATTAATTTTTGTCACCTGGCAGTGGTGGTGAAGGCAGAGGCAAGCAAATCTCTGAATTCAAGAGCCACCTGGTCTACAGAGTAAGTTTCAGGACTCCCGGGGCTGCACAGAGAAACCCTGTCTCAAAAAACAACAACAAAATTAGTTATAACCCTAAAAATCATGCATATATGTTGTCTTCATCTTCTAACAAGATTTTGTTGGTCTTCTGGGTGTTGTACCCAAGGCATCACAAACTAGGGGTACATTCTATCACTGATCTGTACAGTCTTAGTCAAGAAGGGTTTGTTTAGTGGTTGGTATGTTTTTGTTTTTGAAATAAAGATAACTAAACTTTAGCTTTCATTAGTGAAGACATCTCCAAAGATAACATTCATTAATGCTGGGCATGGTGGCATACCTTTAATCCTACTGGAGAGGCAGAAGCAGGTAGAACTCTTGAGTTCTAGGCCAGACTGGTCTGCAAAGCAAGTTCCTGGACAGTCAGGGCTCTGTTACACAGAGAAACCGTGTTTCAAAAAAAAAAGAAAAAAAAACAGAAAAGATAAATGCATTTAAAGACAAAAAGAATTGATTAAAATTAACAGCAGAAAAGATAAATGTATTTAAAGACAAAAGGAATTGATTAAAATTAACAGCAGAAAAGATAAATGCATTTAAAGACAAAAAGAACTGATTAAAATTATCCTAGGCAGTAATAGAATTAAGCCTAGTTTGGTTTAGTTTATAATTTCTCTAAAATGTCTAGTATGTCTTGACAACTTTTGGAGCTATGCAATGAGTTTATATCATGGCTTCTTAGTTTAATTTCATATAAAACAGCTCTCTACTGATTTTAGTAACAAAATGTATGTGTTTCCTCTTTTAAGCTCTCTAGGATATCATAGATTCACTATGAATATGTATTTTCTTCTTGAATGTAACACATAGTGTTGTAAAGTTCAAGTTTTATTCTCTATTCACATATTGTCCCCAAACAGAATATAACATTTGTTTACTTACAGCCAGAATAATACTTTGAGATCAGCTTTGAGCAACAGAAATTCTGATTGTAGACTGGCAGAGCCTGTAATCCCAACTGAGACACAAGGATTTCAAGTTTGAGGCCAGCATAGACTACATAGTGAATTCCAAGTCAACCTTGGGTGCAGTACAAAACCCTATCTTAAAGAAAATTAAGTATAATTCTTGACTTGGATTGGGGATGTGTTTATATTTAGGGCAAGCAGATAAAAAAAAAAAAATATGTCCTCTGGGGACATGCAGCACCAAAGAATAGTAATCTAGACAGATGCAGATAGGACCCAGACTTGTAAAGTACAGAGAAGCTGTTAGTTGCTGGTGAATTTCATCTGAGGTACACAGTTAGTTGCTTGAAGCTAAATACTTACAAAGTATCTGTTTCATAAATAAATAACAAAATATATTAGGTTATATATTCAGAGACAGAACCACTGAGTTATTGTGTCAGCTGCCTACCCTAGGGTCACAAATAATAAAGCCCACTTAACTTAGAATACTGTCCAGGTTGGCTTTTTCCTGCCTCCTTTACCTTTAAGGAGCAGCAACTAGCCTATGAAGGGAGTAGAATTGCTTAAGGGTCAGGAGAGAAGAGGTCAGGGTTGTTAAGGCTGGAATTGGGTATGTGGAGACTCAGGAAGCAGTTCTTTCCTTACAGGCTCTTCTGAACGCCTTTTCATTCAGTTTCTGAATTCATCCACCAAAATACACCCTTTTCCCCCTGTAACTTTTGAAACTTTATATATTCGATTATTTTGTAATTTTGGATTCACTGAAACCTCCATTTCCTATCTAATACTTCCCCACTCCTAAATCCATGCAAATTTTTAGATAAAAGTTTTATTCCCAAGCCCAGGGAAAGGCTTGATTGATAATTTGGGTTGTAAGCCATCCTACTTTTAAGATGTACTAACGTTGTTTCAGAATGTTCTGTTTAGAAAACTTTTTGTAACTGGGGGTGTAGCTCAGATAGAATGCTTGCCTAGCACATATGAATCTCCATGTTACTCTATAGGACCACAGGAACTGGGTGAGAATGGTAAAGTTTCTGTAATTCTAGCACTATGGAGATAAAAGCAAGGAGATCAGAAGTTCAAGGTCATCTTCAGCTACATATTCAATTGAAGGCCAGCTTAAGATTGGGGGGGTGCTTTTTAGTAAACCTACAGCTCTGAAAAAAAACAGGTTTTGGTGGTGGGAAGAGCTTGGATCAAATATGCTCCAAAAGGTCATTTTTAGTTGACAGGTATTCAGCTAGAGAGTTTCTCAGTATTATGATGACAGGGAAAAGCCAGGTATAAATGATGCATAGATAGTTTATTTACCTCAGATAAGTACCAGTTCCTTCTATACAGCTGAAATAACAGGCACAAAGGTTAAATAAATTGTCCAGGGTCACTTAACTGGCAAGCAGGAAGCCAGGATTTAAACCCAGCAAGTAAGGCCCCAAGTCTTTGCTCTCAGCCACTTTGTAAATCTTCTAATTCAGAAAGTTGAGATTGAACTTACTTTTCCTATGATAGTTAGCCAGCTCGGTTTCTTGAGGTTATATTCTTAAATAGAACTTTGAAACAGGTCAAAGTTTCTATGCTTAACAATTGAAACTAGTTGATTACATGCTAAAGCAGTGAGATTAAACCTCAGAGCTTGCTGCAGTTTTTGTTTTCCCTTTTCAGATCTGGAATTTTATACCTCTCCCAGAAACTACTACTATTGCAAATACTTTGCTCTCAAGCTGCCAGGTCCCTGTATGCAACCTCCACCCCCTTCTTTTCCTTGTTTAAATCTTTCTGTGTCTGTATCTGCTTTATTATCTGGTCTTGTTTAGTCAGTTTACTGCTTCTCTGTATTTGCGTTTAGGGCGAAGCATTTGTAGATGCTGATGCACTTCGGTCATCTTGTTTTTACCTAGAGTCTCCTTTTTCACTCCTGTAGCTCATTACTCTACCAAAAAAAAATATAGAGAGAGAGAGAGAGAGAGAGAGAGAGAGAGAGAGAGAGAGAGCGCGCGCGCGCGCGAGCATTTCATTCTTGGTTTTAGCCCTCCCACCTGACACATAAACCTTGACCGTTTTACCTGGGAATTGGCTAGAATATTAAGCTTTTGTACAAACAGGGGATGTCATTCATAAAAAGCTTGAAAGAGACAATTTCAGCTTGTAAATGTGTTTCCTTTTTTCATATTCATAACCTTTAGAATATGCATGTATAATTTGTAATACCAGGCTGGGATACTAAACCATGAGGCAGTGGTGGTGCATGCCTTTAATGAGGCACTAAAGGGGGCAGAGGCAATCAGAACTCTTGAGTTCAAGACCAGCCTAGTCTACTGACTGAGTTTCAGGACAGCCAGAGCTACATAGAGCAAGCCTGCCTTGAAAAAACAACAAAAAACCTAAGGCAGTCATTTAGATAAGTAAAGCAGAAGTTAAATAAATGACAATGAATAAAGCATTATTTACCGGGAGAAGTAACCTTTTAGAATCAAAACATTTTTGAGCTTCTTAACTGTTAAAAACATTGAAAGTCTATGTGAATTTAAGATACTGTAAAGATTATGTTGTGTTGCATGGTTTCAGACAGTTTTTTTGTTAGTTTTTATTTCAGACGAAATGCTTTTCAGAGGATCTCAAGTTTCATTAAATACTTTTTTGCCTCCTGTGAAACCATTCATAAGAGAATGAGAAGGAATAATACAAGATTTGTTTTAAGATTTGGAGCTATATGTAATGTTGAGCTAGCTACATGTTAAGGTTGGAAGCTCATGGCTGAGTTGGTAACTGATTTAGAACAGCTGGCAGAACTGAGTGCTCTCTGTGTGAAGTAAACTTGCTCTGTAGAATTCTGGAAAACAATGCTAAGAGATACTACATAGTGTAAAAAAGTGAGAGGCTGAAAATTTGATTAAAGATGTTAGAATGGCTAATAGTTAATACCCATTCCCACTCTGTAGAACAGCTCTACCACAACAAACAGGTGTGTACACTCATTGGAGAGATGGAGAAGTGTTCTCTTCTCAAACACTAGGCACAGAGGCTATGGGGAAAATGGTTAAAATGTAAGACTGAAACCAAGTGTCGTGTGGCACATGCTTATTGTAATCCAAACACTCAGGCAATAGAATTATGTCAAGGCTACTCCTGGGCTACATAACCCGCCCTCTACCTCATCCCACCCTAACCCCACTCCCAAAAAACAGAACAAAATGGGCCTAGGACTGTCCATGAAAGGATCTGTGCAATAATCTAAAAGATAACTGTCTACTGCCTGTTCTCTTTCCCTACCCTACAGTTAGGCTTATTAATCCCCTAGCCAGATCCTTGCAGAGAAATGAAACTAAATTAAATCGATTTCAGATAGCAGTGCCACCCATTCATGCTGGGGCAGATCTCATTATTGGTTCCTTTGGGTTGCTGTAACAAAGTACCGAAAACTCTTACAAGGCAACTTATTTTCTCACCACTCTGGAAGACAGACATTTGAAATCTAAGTGTCAACACGGTCATGTTCCCATGCTGAAGGTCATGGGAAAGAAAGTCCCTGGCTTCTTCCTGGTTTCTGATGTCATCTAGCAAATTTTGGTGTTCCTTAACTAGTGTTTGTGTTAATCTTCTGCTGTCTTTCCATTGCCTTTTCTCAATATGACCTTATTTGACCATAATATCCACAAAGACTTGTTTTCAAATAAAATTACACTTGAAGTTTGATAGATATAAGTTTTCAAGGAATACCATTCGACTCATTACAGCCCCTAAAACTGTGTGCACACATCCTTACATATCTGAAATCCCTTCTGAGGTCTTTTGTTCAACATATTTGCCAAATGTGAGGTAGAGAGCCAAAGATCACCGTAAGTGCTGATCACAAAATGAGAATCTCTATCATTTAGCTTCCAATGAACTAATAAAACCCCAAATTTAACTAAAATACCGCTCTCGGGTTAAGTTTGTTTTATTGTCTTTGAATTCTTGTACAGTATTCTACAAAATAAGGTCAGCAGTACCTCATCTTTCAGCGTACGCTTAAAAAGTGCATCCTGAGGTCAATTGAGTTTTGAAAGTACATATGCTCAAGGTTATAAGATATCTTGTAATTGAAGACCAAGAATCTAGGACTTGGTGTTCAGCTCAGTAGGAAAGGGATCACGTCATATGCACATTGCCCTCAGTTCTTCTACAAGCATTGCAAAAGAAAAAGTGGAGAATACGCTTCACATAGCGTTTTCCTCAACTTGTTGGACTGTGGAACTACTTGTACCAATGTAACACTCCACAGTTCCCAAAGAACTGATAATCTTAAACACTGAGTGGAAACAGCATAGCGAGGTTTAATGGTGACAGGCTGAGGTCGATATTAAATTGTGAATGCTCCTAGTTGATATGTTGAGTAACAAACTTGTTCATATTCCTTGTGCTGGCTGGTTTTTATATCATCTCGATATGAGAAAGTGCCCTCACTTCAGTTCCAGGACATCTAACACCCTTTTCTGGCCTCCGTAGGCAGTGCACATGTGTGGCACACAGACTTCATGCAGACAAAACACGCATGCACATAAAATAAATATCTTTATAAAAAAAAGTTTTTCTATCAATAAAAATAATTTTTACACATCCTTGGAAAGAGAGTAATAATAATTTACTAAGATTTGTCCATGTTTCTCATTTAGGACAAAACTTTTGGACTAAAGAATAAGAAAGGAGCAAAGCAACAGAAATTTATTAAGGCTGTCACTCATCAAGTGAAATTTGGTCAACAGAATCCACGTCAGGTAATAATTTAAATTGCTGTATGTTCTGATGAAATTATAATAGAGCATTTATCACCAATATAACTCATTTTTTAAATAATTGCATACTACATTACGGTACCCATGTATTTTATTTTTCAGAAGTAATGCCTTTGTTCCCAGCTTTTTAACACTAGAATACTTCCACAAGAAGTATCCCTGTATATAATGTCCCTAAATATACTTTTCTTTCCCTGTATAAATTATCTGCAGACTTCTCTTTCTAGATCAAATGAACTTACAATTTGTTTTATTTATTTAATTTTGTGCATGGGGGTGCACACTCTAATGCACCACAATGTCTGTAGGTCAGGGGACAACTTTCTCAAGAGTTGGTTCTCTCTTTCCTCTGTGAAATCAAATTACTAAACTAAGTTCTTCAGGGTTGACAGGAAATACCTTTATTCACTGAGCCGTCTCTCTGACCCTGAACCTCTCCTTTTAGTACATCTGAACACGTTTCGTGAGCTAATAGTTCACATTTTCATTTCCTGTGTGTACTAGATGCTAAGGCTTCTTAGTGTTTCACTGCATAGTGAGTTTAAAGTAGTGTTTCGTTGTTTTCCTCACTGGTAGAATGGGTCTTCTTATATGCTTGTTATTACCTGAATCTACACATCTGTGACTTGTGTGTCTGGATTATTCAGCTACCCAAAATTATTGGTTGCCTTTTTCTTACCAAAAAAAAAAAAACTTTGTTAACATTGCAGATGATTTGCTTCATTTCTATTTTGCTGTAAAATTTTTTCAGGGTTTTTTTTTTTCTCCTTCCCTGTAATTTGCAGTTTTTATATTGTCAGAAGAATGGTAAATATGTCTCACTTTGCACTGGATGGTTATGCGTAATTTTCTTAGTTTCTTGGGTTTTGTTTTATTTTAGGTTTTTTTTTTTCTCTGATTGCCTCATTTTCAGTCTCAAGTTGCATATTATTGGTCCAGCATCATTTCATCATTGAACTGGACTATAACTACTGATATATTATTGATATATTAGGGACTTTTCTGGTCTCTCTCCCTCCCTCCCTCCTCCTCTTCCTCTTCTTCCTCCTCTTCCTCTTCTTCTACTTATTATTTATTGTCCATGCCATCACCACACAGATTCTTATTACAAGGACTGACCTAGAAATATATGCTGTTAGCTACAACATGTAGCGTTCTTTTTCTTAGACAGTAGTCCTTACGTAAGAGTTGTTAACTATAACCTCTGTTTTCTTCAGATTCCTCAAACCTTTCATCCCATAGGGTTTAACAGCTAGAAAAACTTTTTTTGATACTTCCTTTTTAAATTTTTCCTTAATTCTTGGCAATACTCCTTGAACATAGAAAAGTTTTCAAGTATATTTTTAACTACAGAATTTTAAACTAAGAATAGCAGCATAACATGAGGTTACTAATCTCTTATCTAGAATCCGTTTATCTTCTTTATTCTGTCTCCAAATCAGAGTCTCTTTCCTTCTTGCATCACAATTCTTTCTTAGAGCCAAAAACTAATGTTCTCTCCAAGTGCTAACTTTACCTTGTTTAGGAAGAAGGTCTTCAGACTAAAACAGCTAAGGTTCAAAAATACTGTGTTTCTTTTTTAAAGAAAAGGTATGATATTGCTGGTGTAATTATTAGATCTAATAAGACAGTCATGTTTGTACTGAACAAATGCAGAGTTTTTAAGACTATTGGTCCCTAAGCAATATAAGACTATTGGTCCCTAAGCAATATAGGGTAATGAGCTCCACAGCCTGAATAGCTAATTCCAACTAGCTATTGCAAGTAGTACTCAGGTGAACTGACCTACCATGGACTTGGGCGTCAGGAAGAGTCCTATAGAATCTCTGCCCACAGGTACCAGGGGATAACTGCAAGCCTTAGAGACAGCTAGATTTGTGTTGAGTCCTATCTTTCTTGTTACCTGACTTTAAATTGTTCACTGATAGTGGTTTTATTGTGCAATGGAAGGGCTGTTCTCTCTTGTAGGATTCCTCTGCTTTTCTAGAGAACAAGGGTTCAAATCCAGAACCACTGAGCCATCATCTCTCTAGCCTCTTCCCAATTGATTTCTTGCTATAAATACTTCAAGTGGTGTATGGGCCTTTGATATATTCTTCTAGAAGGCACCTAGGAGATGAGCCTAATCAGCAAAGGCTACTTTATTGAGAAGAAAGGGGAATTGTTTGTTGTTTAGATGCTTCTCCCTGTGTAGTTGAAGTCAGAGCTTGAGATGACCTAATTTTAGCATTTGTTCATTCTTCTGGGTGTGCTTTGTTTTTACCCTTTCTGAGAACATTTTCTTCTTACTGATTTATTTTTCTTTCTGCCGTTTCTTGAGATTAGGTTCTGTTTTATCTCAGACTAGACTCCATCTAGTTGCTGTGGAGTCAGTATCATGTCCATTGCAGCTGCCTTTGAATAGCTCCACCCAGATGCTCTGTAAGCATTCCATGCTGGTATGTCTAGAACTGAGCTCATCTCCGCCTCTTGCTCTGAAACCTGTTCCTCCTGTATTCCCAGTCTTTTTCAGCAGCACTTACTGTTTCATATGCTAACCCGAGGCTTCTCTTTCTCCTCCTGGTTATGGCCAGAGTCCTTTAGTTCTGCCCCTAAAATGCTCTTTTCTTCTTGTGCTAATACCTGCTTTAAGCACTCGTGCTTTCCTACCTATAATTGCAGGAGACTCCATGGCTTTCTTCTTGGATTGCCAGTGTTTCCTCCTCAAAGTTGCCCAGCTGTCTTTACAGACTGAAACCTTATCTGATTAACCCCTAAGTTAGAGTTTATCACCTACTGGTAAAGTCTAAACTTGTCATTGGTGTTCTCATACCCTGGTGTTCTCTGGACCTTTGTCTTTCCAGTGGCGACGGGTTCTTTCAACATTCCTTTTTTGTTCATCAGAAGGACTCTATAAAGTCATCAGCTCTGTCTAACTTTCTACACATAAAACATTCTTTGTTTTCAGAGTACTATGTGTAGTGTATTATAATTGTATGTCTGTCTTCCCATATTATTCTGAACTTCCTTAAATAAGCACATGTATCCTCTCATAGGGCTTGCGGTATAAATGTCTAGATGAATACAAGTGCATTAATTACATTAGGTGTGTAATTGTATTGGGTATATAAACATGTTACCTAGAACTATGAGTGCATTGTATCTTCTGTTTTCTACTACACTGACAAAATCAGTGTTTTTCAACATCGGCACTGTAGTTTGTGGTGGTTACTAACCGTTATTGTGTCACTGTACTTGTCAGGATATTTTCATTGATGTCAAAATGCACTCATATATTTCTGGAGCATAGCTTTCTTTCTTTGGAAGAAATAACTTCAATTGAGAACTGTTTGCTAAATGCCAGGGTTAAGTGTTTAATAAATGTTTGTTGACATAAACTTGAATTAGGTATGATAATTAATTATAAGATAAAAACATAATTTGATACAAGGCTTATCAGTTTTAATACTTTAACCACAGTGCCCAATTTGTAAGCCACTTAATGTAAAGACTGTACACATACAAATATGCAGGTGTTTTTATGTAAATAATTACTGTATAGTGAAAATAGTTTGCTATCAGATTTACATTTTTAATTTGGAAATGTAGGTGGCACAAAGTGAAGCTGAAAAGAAATTGAAGAAAGATGACAAGAAGAAAGAACTACAAGAACTAAATGAGTTGTTCAAACCTGTAGTTGCTGCACAAAAAATAAGCAAAGGTAAAATATAAATACCAGAAGGACATTTTTGTTGTTGTTGTTGTTTTGTTTGTTTGTTTGCTTTTTGTTTTCCGAGACAGGGTTTCTCTGTGTAGCCCTGGAACTCACTCTGTAGACCAGGCTGGCCTCAAACTCAGAAATCCGCCTGCCTCTGCCTCCCGAGTGCTGGGATTACAGGCGTGCGCCACCACTGCCCGGCCAGAAGAATATTTTTATTACATCTAATTCATGTTTCAGATTTGATCTGCGAGGAGCTGGAGTGGTAGTTCTTGCTCTTAGGACCTGGTCTCAGTTCCCAGCACACATAGCCAGTGGCTCACAGTCATTCATAACTCGTGCTCCAGAGGAGCCAACGCCCTGGCTACCTCAGTCACCAAGTGCACATGTGGTACACATGCATGCGTGCAGGCAAGCATTCACACATATGAAACAAATAAATCTTTTTTTCTTTCTTTTTTTTTTTTAAGACTTTTATTTGATTTGTGTCTGGTGTGGTGATATGTGCTTTTTAGTCCCAGCACTCAGGTGGTAGAAGCAGGCAAATCTTTGAGTTCAAAGCAGCTAAACAGCAGGATCTTATCTTAGAAAAATAAAAACAATTTGATTGTTTTTCAAATTTTATTCTTGTGTTTTGATGAGGGGAGTGTCTTTGGGAGCCAAGACAAAGCTGTGGTTTCATAAATTATAAGTCACAAATGTATTTATGGCATTATTCTTCCATTACGTTTTTCTTTGCCTCCTGTCTCGCTGACTCCACAGCCAAGAGACTATAGAATAACCTATGTGTTTGGTTTTCCACCTCAGCCATTTATTGTGATAAGAATAAAAGAAAAATAAATAGATAATGCTATGTAAAGAACTTTAAAGAACTCTCTACCTTTGAATTATATTTTCTAGAACATTAGTAAGTAGAAAATAATAAGCAAGGAGAAAGTAATTATAGCTCAGATACCAGCTATGCCTTATCATCCAGAAGATGGGGTGGGGCATGGGAGAGTAACAACCAGTACCCTGCAACAGGAGGGGGTCCTGAACATGGGTTACCTGCCTGTAATATAAATGCTACTTCCCATGTGATACAGGTGCGGATCCCAAATCTGTGGTGTGTGCATTCTTCAAACAGGGACAATGTACTAAAGGAGATAAATGTAAGTTCTCTCATGACCTCACTTTGGAGAGAAAATGTGAAAAACGAAGTGTTTACATTGATGCAAGAGATGAAGAACTTGAAAAAGGTATTTCTTCTTAACTTTCTCTTAAGTTTAAAAATAAGTCTCTCTCTTGGTTTCTTACAAAGATACACAGTAACATATAAGTACAGTATTACTAGTATTGTTTGCAAGAAACAATTGGGATTTTGCACAAAATTTAAATAAATGGTGCTTACAATACAGTGATTCAATTTCGATTTGTCTGCCTTTCTTCCCTCCTGTGCTGCCGCCTCACTTATCTAAGCTGCCCTGGGAGATTGGGTTGGTAATTTGGTAATACTGCTATGCTTGTCTTTGCTGCTTCAGAGAGAATTGTTACATTATGAATATGGCAGTGGCGTGTTCCTGTCTGTTCAGAGGCCCGGGTTGTTGGAGGAGGAGATAAAACCTGCCTGTTGTGTCTTTGTTTAGATACTATGGATAATTGGGATGAGAAAAAGCTGGAAGAAGTAGTGAACAAGAAGCACGGTGAGGCGGAAAAGAAAAAACCAAAAACTCAAATAGTATGTCCTTTTCTTGAATTGAGTTGCTGTGGCATTTATTATTAGGGAGAATAATGTGGCAAGGTATCGGTGTTTTGTACTGGATTGCTGAGGACTAGAAAATCGCATTGCATATGGAGGGACCCAGGGTGCTGGCCACACATGTGGCAGAGGAGGGCCTTGTTGGCCATCAGTGGGAGGAGAGGCCCTTGGCCCTGAGGGTGTTAGATGCCCCAGGATAGGGGAATGTCAAGGAGGGAAGATGAGAGTGGGTGAGTGTGTGGGTGGGTGGGTGGGTGGGTGGGTGGGAGAATACCCTCATAGAGGCAGGGGATGGGGGAGGGAATAGGGAGGTTCCAAAGGGGAGATCTGGAAAGGGGGAAACATTTGAAATGTAAATAAAGTATTAAATAAAGATAAAAAAGAAAAAAAATCGATTTTCACCAATATAAGTTACAATACACCCTGCTTTAGGTTTGGAGTTTTAATTAGATTTTATAACAAAGATGGTCTAAAAACTGAGTGACTAAAGTCTCCTAATGCAATTTTCTGATGTGATACCACTTCCTCAACTATGGTTGAGTAGAGCTGGACATGGTAGCATATACCTGTAATCCCAATAGGCCAATTGCAAGTTAGATACAGGCTCAGGCTACAGATATAAACTATCTCAAAACAAAAACAGGATGAATACAATATACTTAGATAAGAATCTTCTTGGGTGTGATGGAAGTAGGCCTATTAAGCCAACCCACTTAATGAACTTTTAATTCTATGGAAGTTTTTTTAATTACTAGGTCAAAATATTTTTACATATGAATGAAGGCTTGAGTAATGTTCTGGGAAATCTCCCTTTAAAAACTCAGATTCTCCCGGGCAGTGGTGGCGCACGCCTTTAATCCCAGCACTCGGGAGGCAGAGGCAGGCGGATTTCTGAGTTCGAGGCCAGCCTGGTCTACAGAGTGAGTTCCAGGACAGCCAGGCTACACAGAGAAACCCTGTCTCGAAAAACCAAAAAAACAAACAAACAAAAAACACTCAGATTATTCCTCAGCTTCTTTACTCAGCATCCATATATCTGTATCCTGAGTACATATCTGGCGAGGTCCTGTTCGACTATAAGACATAAATAAATTTTGGTTCATAAACACTCCTTGGGTTTTTTTGTGTTGTTTTGCTTTTTGCGTGGGGCGAGGGGTGAGACTGGTGATTATTTTACTTGTAAAGGTTGTTCACTGACTAGCATGGTTGCTCTTTGAACACATTTGTGTTTCAAGGATCACTATCTTTGTATTGTGTTCCTGTTGAACCTTGTATCCTTATGACTCATGTACAGAGTCGCCTGTTTAGTCAAGTGATCCCATTAGGGTTTATGTCATAATTGCATAGGAGTTTTTCTTTGGTTTTCTTTGACTTGGCTTAGTTTTTCTTTATTTTTGCTTACCGTATTAGAGGTTAGGCCTTGGGTTAGATTTACTTTTAAAAGTTAGACTTTTGGCCGGGCAGTGGTGATGCACGCCTTTAATCCCAGCACTCGGGAGGCAGAGGCAGGCGGATTTCTGAGTTCGAGGCCAGCCTGGTCTACAGAGTGAGTTCTAGGACAGCCAGGCTACACAGAGAAACCCTGTCTCGAAAAACCAAAAGGCAAAAAGTTAGACTGTTGGATTATATTTACAGAGACTAACTGAAGCTAACTGTAAATTATTATATCCAGAGTTTTTAAATGCTTTGCTGTTGTACTTTGTGACTTGATTTTAATTAAGTGTGTGTGTTATGTGTACATGAGCGTCTGTAGAGGCCAGAGGCCAAGTCAGATCTCCTGGAGCCAGAGTTCTAGGCAGTTGTAAGCCTCCTGACATTAACCACTGAGCCATCTCTCAAGCCCATGGTGGGTTTTTGTTGTTGTTGTTGTTGTTGTTGTTGTTGTTTTGGCTTGGTTTTTTTTGGGGGGGGGGGTCTCACACTCTAGCCCAGGCTGGCTTTGAATCAACAGTGTTTTTTGCCTCAGCTTCCTGAGAGCTGAAATTACAAGGATGTGAGCCACCGGGCCTGGCTTTGTATTGGAAGCATTTTCAAACCTTTTTGTTTATAGGTTTACTTTGTACATAAGTGGTTAGCCTCAGGATGTGAGTATTGTTACTTCTTCCATGTGCTTAAGTGAGATAGATTTACAGTACACTACCACTTCTAAATAATATTGTTTCTATAGGTGTGCAGACATTTTCTTGAAGCTATTGAAAATAACAAGTATGGCTGGTTTTGGGTGTGTCCTGGAGGTGGGGACAATTGCATGTATCGCCATGCGCTTCCTCCTGGATTTGTGCTAAAGAAAGACAAAAAGAAAGAAGAGAAAGAAGACGAAATCTCATTAGAAGATCTAATTGAAAGAGAGGTAACAAGCATCTTTTAAATGCTATTTTTAAATACTTTTGTAAATTCTAATATTTACCACTTGGGGGCAATAGCACGTTATGAAAGGGAAAATAGTATCATACCCTCTTCCTGAAGTTACTGTACTTAAATTACTCTTGAGTATCTTAAGTGTAAATTTTACCATATCCATTAGGAAGCATACTTTAACTGTATGAGTGTATAGGGTTTATGTTTTAAGTACTATTGTTTTCATGCTGTGGGGTTATTTAAGATGCTTATTTGTGCCTTATATTGATGAGACTTTGAGGTTCTTTCCTTGGTGGTAACATACTATGTGTGTGTGTGAGGAAACCCCTTTTGGTTTTGGTTTTCTGTTTGATCTGTCCAGTTAGAGAAATAGTAGTCTGATGAAAGAGGTTATGCAGCCACTCTTCTCTAGTTCAGCAGAGCAATGATTTGTTCTGAGTTAGAAACATTGAGGATAAGGTGAAGCAGAGATTATTTGGGAGTACTAGATTTAGCATCATTTGCTTCAGTATGCATGTACGTGACTACTAATATTACATTGTATACACTCCTACAATGGTCCTGTTGTTTGTATGTCACATAGGATAAGAGTGGACATTAGAGTCAAATATGATCTAAAAGAACACAGCTAAAATGTCAATTTAATGTCATGATTTTTAAATCTATTACCAACAGTTTCTCATGACAAACTTTTCTGCTCAAGAGATTTTCCTCAAAGTGTTAGGTTTCATTCTGTGTCTCTGGGTACTTGTTTATCTTATTGCCATGCATGAAAAAACACCATAAATTAGTCTATTCTCTGTTTTAGAGTGATCATGGGACAGAATTACCTACATCAAGATAAAAGTACTGCTGAACAACTCTTTAAGTGACTTTAAATCTCTTACCTCTGCAGCGTTCTGCCCTAGGTCCAAATGTCACCAAAATCACTCTAGAATCTTTTCTCGCGTGGAAGAAAAGGAAAAGACAAGAAAAGATTGATAAACTTGAACAAGATATGGAGAGGCGGAAAGCTGACTTCAAAGCAGGGAAAGCACTGGTGGTATGTTCTAAATTCACACCAATGATCTGTCGTTATTTTATCTTACAGTTTTTAAAATTCAAGATTCACTCTTTCTTTAGTCTATGTGATATGTCTAAAATGAATGCTAGCATTTCCCCTGAGATATTTGTGTGCCTTAATAGATCAGTGGTCGTGAGGTATTTGAATTTCGTCCTGAGCTGGTCAATGATGATGACGAGGAAGCAGATGATACCCGTTACATTCAAGGAACAGGTGTTGATGAGGTAAGAGGAAGTTTTGACCCCACGTGTGTATCCTAATGGGTTGGGTAGCAAGAACAGAAATGTAGTTAAGACAGCACCAGCTCTGCGCCAGAGTCTAGGGTTCAAGCCTTATTCCCATCAATAAAGTAATTCCTAACCCAGGCTGCTTCTCAGAGTGAACTGAGTTTAGTGATACTTAGTTATAGGGTTGCTTTCTTTGTAGAACTTAGGATGATGCATGGCACATGAGTTTTGTGCTATGTACAGTAGATGGTTTGTTTTGTGGTTTGTTTTTTTTTAAACTATTTTTTAAAAAATACTCTTTTTGCTTATTTAAAATTTTGTTCTGCAAAAACCGTCAAGGAATATTTTTTCTTCTAAAATTTCAAGGGGGAGAAAAATGAGTGATCATTTGTTTTTACATGGTATTAATAATAATTTTGCTTCCTGAAGAAAATAAGTTAAAGTTAAAAGTGAATTGAGGAAACTTATTTATAATAACTTTGCTTTCTCTGTATTTTTAAAGGTTGATGATTCTGTGGGTGTAAATGACATAGATATAAGCCTGTACATCCCAAGAGATGTAGAGGAGACAGGTATCACTGTGGCCAGTCTTGAAAGATTCAGCGCATACGCGTCAGATAAAGATGGTAAGTATGCTGTATTTTTCAGAGTTCTAAACAGGAAACCGTTTAGAGGGAACTAGACCAGCTTGGGAAAATTCACGTTAGCAGGTCCAGACTGGCAATAATAAACATTGGCTAAGTATAGAGGGTAGCAGATGCTATAGAAAAGATAGCTTAGGGGATGCTGAAACCATTGACTAAACTTCTCAGAAGGAGACCAGAATCCAGTTTAGAGGTGCAGCTTTTGTTACTCTAGAATTCTGTATGACTGTTTACAGACAGAAACAACGTGGACGTCATCTGCCATAGTGTCAGAATGAATGAGCTCAGTCAGAGTGCATAAAAACAGTCTAGAACACACTGCACATGCCGGGGTTATAGGACAGACAAAAAGGAAGTGCTTACAGAACACTGCGAGCACTTCAGTGAAAACTTAAGAGGCCTAAGTGCCAAGAAATAATAGTATAATTACAAGTAATTTATTAGCTGCAGTTAGGCAGTGGGTTACTGGACTAAGGTGCCTGTTTTACCACAACAGTGTAGTGATGGGGAGCATGAGGGATGTGGGGAAGAGGAATGTGTGTACCACAGAAAAGGGGGTTAATAGAGGACAAAATGACAGGAGGAGAGAAAGGCACCAAGACATGGAAGTGAAGTAATGATTTAGTGTGAGAATGGAAGGAAGGCTTTCCAGGGGCCAGATCGACATAAAGACTTAGGGTTCGTATCTAGTAGTCCCTCAAGCAAAGGGTTTGAATACTAGGTTAAGGATCTGTGCTGTGAAAGAAAAGCACGGAAGGGTACTAATTAAGGCAAAGGCTGGGATAGAAAAGACTAATAAACCGATTTTTATTATGAAAGTGTGCAAGTTGTGACTTAAAGCAAATGCCCTACTCTCCCCGGCTCTGAGATTGACAGCCCTATAGATACGGATTTGGTGACAGACAGTAGGCATGAATGTTCTGGTCCTCATAACCATCAGAATACCATAACCATCATAACCATCATAAACCATCATAAACATCATAACATCAAACAACATAAAAGATCATAACCATCATAAACATCAGAATGTTTAACTACGCAAGGCCACTAAAAGTTGAAGAGATAGCATCTTTAGGGTGCCAAAGCCACATACCGCTAGGGTCTTCTGTACACGTGTAGTGCTAGAGACCAGACCCCAGGCCTCCACTCCTGAGCTAACTCTCCAGACCCCATTCTCAGAACATCACAATTAGTGTGCTCCTTTAAACCGAAAGCCAAGTAACTGGTATAGACATGCTACTGTCATTTTGTGCCTATCTAACAAAATGTATGTGGGCATTGACTGTTTGAGAACCAAGTTACTAAGTCATGTAAAGGACGCAGAGTTATAAAAAGTTCATCTTGCCCTCAAATGTCTACAAAACAGGATTTCATAGCAGTCACAGATAATTGGTACAAGCTCGGAAAAGGAATGCCTGCCCTGGCTGCTTGAATTTCAGGAAACAAAGTTCAGTTGCTGAGGTAGCAATGTCTTCTATTTCTAGACCTTACTGATCTCAGGTTTGGGGGGGATTTTGTTGTTGGGGTTTGTTTTTTTTTTTTTAGAGAACAAATTAAGTGAAGCTTCTGGAGGTCTGGCTGAAAATGGTGAGAGAAGTGATCTGGACGAGGACAGCGGAGGGGGAGGACAAGAAAATGGGTCCATCGATGCCGTTCCTGTTGACGAAAACCTCTTCACTGGGGAAGATCTGGATGAGCTGGAAGAAGAGTTGAACACTCTTGATTTAGAAGAATGACAACAAGGAGGAACATTAGGTCGGCTCAATAGGATCAACATGAACTGAGATTGACTACCTTAATTAATTGTTTTGCCACCTAGAATCAACAGGATGTTTATTTCCCCATGATGATTCTGGAGGGATTTTGTCCTCCACACAAGGAATACTATCCCTGCGTCTTCTCTTCCGACTTTGACTACATCTCATAGTAAGTTCAGCGTAGTTGGTGATAAATTAAAAATGGTCATTACAGAAGATGATTGTTGTTGTAACTGTCCACTCGTGTAGAAAGTGTAACCGCTTTTCCAGCTTTTGGTTTTCATTGGGCATGTGTAATTTCCAGGAACAACGAATTCACACTTAAAATACTCGCGTTGGATGCAGTTTTTACTGAGTGGTTTCCTTTCCTTTGTATTTATATGTTTTAGAGACTGCCTGAAAGGTGAGCACTGTACTTGATAAAGGAACCTGCATATGCAGATTCAGTATTGTACATCTGTGGACACTGAGGTGGGCACTGAGAATGGGACTTGTTAACCCGACAGGGTCAGCTGCAGTGCCCTGCGTTAAAGCTGTTTGAAGTTCTCCCCTTTTTTGCCAATAAAGTTGTAAATAAAAACCATCATACATCCAAATCCAACTATGAGCCTTTTTGTTTTTTGGTTGTTTTTTTTTTTTTAAGTTTTCTATGAAAGGTTTCTTAACATTCCTAGCTTGGTATTTTAATTAAATATTGTTTATATTGGTTATAGGCACAAAAGGCAAAAATGTAATGGATTTTTCTTGTACATGTTGCATAACCATAGAGTACTGACAGTATTAACAATTGTTATTTTTCATTTCCAAAAAGACTAAGTACTGTTACTTTAATTCCACATTGTTAGATCATCACCCTTATTAAATTCCTCCTACATGTAATTCTTCCTTGGAATCAACATTACATAAAGTTTGGTGACTCTGTTTACAAGAATCGGGGTCTTGGCCTGAGTCTTGGCCTGGGTCTTGGCTGAGGTCTTGATATCCCTTAAAAATTTAGAATAATAGCACATTTTAAATAGATTATTAGGTTAGCACTACTTGATGATAACTTTAATCATCAAGGTATTGTGGTTTTGTGGGGTTGTTTGTAATGTTCAGGGGGGTTTTTTGTTTTTGTTTGGTTTTTTTGTTTTGTTGTTGTTGTTTTAAGTATCCAAGGATTGCTGGTCCACACCTTTAATCCCAGCACTTGGAAGGCAGAGGCAGAGGCAAAGGCATTAATATCAGAGTTCAAGGACAGTCAAGGCTACACAGAAAAAAAGAAAAAAGAAAAAAAAAAACCCTGTCTTGGAGGAGAGGAAGGAAATAAAAATATCTAAGGAAATAGCTTAAAATCTCAGCCCTCATTTCTTTTCTGCCTCAGAGAAATTAGGTGTTAAGTTTCTGGGGTTAGCCTGGCTGTCGTAGTGCACACCTTATATGGCAGCACTCACTTGGAAGGCAGAGTTGTGAGTTTGAGGCCAGCCTGCTTTACAGAGCAAGTTCCAGAACAGCCAGGCTACATGGAGGAGGAGCCCTGTCTCCAGGGAGGAAAACTCTCTGGGCTTTAGGTTTTATTCACTGTAAATTGTAATACAGATGTCGGACTAGGATGGTTGTAGCTCACCATAAGAGTGCTTTGTTTGCATGTACAAAAAGACCCCAGTTCTAAAATTTTCTTTTTTAAAATCCTGTTTTCTATGAATACTTTCAAGATCTAAAACCTAAGAAAAAGAAAGCTTGTATATCTTGTTTAAAGAAAATTTAAAATTTAAATATAGACTATCATGAGCCAGGTTTATTTCCCATCTACTTTTTCTATTAAAATACCAAGTTTTATACTTTATGTACAAAGTATTTCTTCCATTATTTTTTGTGGAAAAGTTTAAGATTACTTAGTTGTTTAATGATAAAATATTTTCAAAATAGTCTAAAAAGCCTGCATCATTTTTGTGTTGTTCACAGTATAGTTACTCTACATCTGTGCAGTTAATCTGAAATTAAGTATGCTTTTTCAAACTATATCTAAATTTTAAATAGTTTTTATTCCAGATTTCTCTTACATAATTCCTTCTGTATTCTAATTTCAGTGTGTAACTTAATTTATTTTAAGATATTTTAAGAGATCTACAGTTTAGAAAATGAGAGACATAAATAAAAAGCTTTCTGCGGGAGAGGAAATACTAACTTTCACTTTCTTCTCTATGTTTGGTTAAATGAACTCTTTTCACCTTAGATTGGGTTTCATGAGACCACACTTTTCTGTGTGCAACAGTCTACTGCAGGGTAGTTAGTCTGAATTTAACCTTATCTTTGCGTAATGACTTGACATAATCTAAGCTCCACCACATGAACTAATCAAAATTGTATAACTGTACAATATCTCTTTAATTCTGACCACTGGATGACTTTATGATATGATAGTAACAAAACTGCAGGTTCAGAGGTTTAGATATAGGCCATTAAGAATGCCTTAAAGCCAGTGTGAAACTTAAACACACGTGAACAAGGGCACTTGGGCAGCAGTGAGTAGATTATTGTGAGTGTCTTGTGTCCAGGATGAAAGCTTCGTTCATCATCATAGACGGAAGCTCCTCCATTTGTTCCGATAGGACTATTCTGATAGAAATACTGTTAGATAAGCGTTTCCATGTACTTATTAGCTTACTGTTGATATACCATCAACTCAAATATGTGTGTTAGTGAGTGAATTTTTAAAAAAAAATCAGAATTTAAAATGGACTGCCAAAATCTTCTCTTTTGGATTCTTCAATCCTAAAGCATAAATTCCTAATGTTAACTATTTGAATAAAGTTAACAATTCTCAATTAGTGGAGATTAATAAAAGCTTAATTTTAAAGTAGAATTTGGTGGTACACCATATCTTCAGAAACAAACCTGAATAAAACATTAGTACAGAGTTCTTTTAATATTCCTTTTCTCATGTTCTATATTTGCTCTTGTATTACTGGAGTTTGTTAATGTAGAAAGTGATATTTTGTTCGTCCGATTAATAATTTTGTAGTTCTCACATAGACAAGAGCAAAAACATACATACATACACATATATATATATAACCTATTTTAAGGTATCATCTCTGTATTTTGAATATATATCGATATAATAATACTATATTGTTATTTGGTATGTCTAGTGGCCTAGCCATTAATATGAGTACTTTTCAAATGAGTCTATGGCCAAACTTAGGAATTTTGTTTTGTTTTGTTTTGTTGGGAGCAGAGTCTTAATGTAGTTCAGGCCTTGAATGTTCAGTGTAGCCAAGAGTGATCTTGAATTCTTCCTTCCAAAGCACTAGGATTATAGGAGTGTGCCACCATTCCCAGCCTTTTGGTAATTTTTTTTTTTCTTGAGATTTCATTATGATTTGTTGTTTGGGTAGGTGGGGAATGTCCTTTTTGAAAATAAATAGATATTTATCATGCCAGGGTGTTGTTTTCTTTCTTTTTTTTTTTTCCTTTTTTTAAAGAATTATTTATGTGTATGAGTACACTGTTGCTGTCTTCAGACACATCAGACCGTGTGGTTGCTGGGAATTGAACTCAGGACTTCAGGAAGAGGAGTCAGTGCTCTTTTAACGCTGAGCCATCTTTCCAGCCCCAGGGTGCAATTTTCTAACCCCTCCCAACTACCATAATCTCTTTTAACAGCTGATCTCATTTTCAAACAAATATATCTGAGATTAACAGACCCTTGTGGGGCTCAAGTACCAGGGCCTAATGTGCCTTAGTATGTACTTCAAAAGACAGTAAAGGCTGGGGGTGTGACTTAGTACTGCAGTGCTTGCCTAGCATACACAATGCCCTGGGTTCAATTCCTGGTACCGGAGGGCAGAAGGAAAGGCAATTTTAAGGTACACTTTAGTTTCCTTCCAAATGTGCAGCTGTGTTTCATTCAGTTGTGAACCCTAAATTGTAATTTTATGTCTTAGGAAATTGTTTTTTAGTGACAAAGGTCATCATTATAACTTCTAATACTGTACATTTTCAAAACCTTTCAGCATGTACAGAAATGTATCAAACAGTGTATAATTGGGGGAATTTAAGCAGCTGAAGCTTCATGAGCTACAAGCATAATATGCAGTAGTTTTAGATTTTTTTAAAAAGTATCTGTCCTTGAGTTCTCGCACTGCTAATAACCAGAGAAAGGAGAAACCTCAGTAGGTAAATCTGGTTTTGGTCAGTAATTTTACAGTTTAACCTTTGAGCAGGAAAGGCAGTTGTATGTGTGCAGCTAGTTGTGTTAAATTACACACATTACTTCATTCTGTTGGCCTGCTGTGCTAAGAGTAAGATACTCCTAGATGTCACTTCCATCAGTACCCACAACAGGGGGAAGGGTTGTGTTGTAACGTCTTCCTTATCTTAGCTGAGAGACAGTGTAGTAGTTGTGTATGGTTATGGTTCACTAACTTTTCTACTGGAGACCTGCCTCCAGTCCCTGCTGAGAAGGAAAGTAATTATTTCATGGCTTTGGGGGGCTGTGGACGTGATGTGTGTTTTCCCCAAAGCAGTTTTTCTAGCAGGAAGGGCAAGGTGTTGGCTCCCTTTGTATGTAAAGTATCTAAAATGCAGCCTGGTGGAAGTAGGGTTGATGGCTTCCACCGGGACACTTGGGCGGCTCTAGGCCGGCCTCGCCTCGGGATTGCTTAGGTACTGTAGGAAGCCGGCATCTCCTGACACCTGCTCCGCCCTTGTGCTCTCCGGAAGTGTCTTCTCTTCCACCTTAACTTTCCTTCCATTGATCCTCCCCAGGTAGCCGCCCCATTCTCCTTCAAACTCAGGAACTTTTATCCTTAATTATTAATTCTTGCATATGTATATATATATATATATATATAATTTGTATATGTGCATGGCCTGTTCAGTACATAGTTTTATAGATTTAATACCTCAGAATCAGAGACAACACGAAGTACCAATTGATAGAGTCTATTCCTGGGTGGGTTCTGGTTACAGACATCTGTGAAATTCAAAATTATGAAGGGTGAAAATTGATCCTTTTATTAAAAAACAAGGTACAGATCATAGAAGTATTAACAGTTGAATTATCCAGAAGGTGAGCTAGGGTCTCAGTGTTTTACAAGGCCAAAGGGGCAGTCACAGAGACAGAAGTTTAGTAATATGCTAATATTCATGTACCTTTACTGTACAAAAAATAATACCCATAAAAAGAAAAGTGCCAAGACAGGTAGAAAAATGCAAGTCAGAAATTTTGTATTAAAAATGCTTTTCTAGGGCTGGAGAGATAACTTAGTGATTAAGAGCATTTGTTGTCTTAGGATCTGGGTTTGGTTCCCAGCCCCTATGTGTTAGTTGGCAACTATTCACAACTTAATTCCAGGGGATCTGTCTCCTTCTTGTGTCTTCTGTGGGCACTAGGCATGCCTGTGGTGCACATGCATACATACATGCATACATACACACATTCATTCAAAACACTTGCGCACATAAATATTTAAGAAACTTTTAGGTGCTTTCAGAAGCTGGGTATGATAAAAATCATTGTCTTGATATTAAATAAGCGTGTTGAATTCCATGTGATCAGTGTTCTTAACACACTTGTGAAATAGAGAGCTCTAAAAGAAAGTACTTTCCTTCCTAATAAGAGAGTCAGTTCACTTTCTTCCTGAAGTTGTCATCTTTATCGCAGATTGGGGATGTCACCAGCCATCGCTGCTGAGGGGTAAACTACACATAGCTAAGCCTTCAACACTGAAAGACCTACCTATGCTTGTTTGGGGATTTTGCCACCACAATCGTGTTTGGTTACAGAAGTATAATTCAAAAAAATACAAGATGAAATGAGGCGAATTTGTGTTAATGAGAGTGTGCTGATAGTATACTTTCATAGCTATTTGTTAAAAATACCAAGTTGACATTTCCAAGGAGTGAACTTCAGGATAATGAGTTGTGCTTTTGTCTTTTGCCTCTCTCATCTTAAAGTCTGGGCAGAAACTGAAGTGCTATGGGAGAATTCTTTTGTTGGTGCCAGGGGTTAAATTTACCAGAGACCCTGACATTTAGCTACAGCCCCAGCCCAAAAATTGTTCAGAGAAGCATTATCTCTCCTTTATTTTTCTGATTATTATTTTTAAATGTACATACTTAAATGCTTAACAGCTGGTTTCCAGAATGCTTCTGGAAATTTCAATTAAATTTCTGGTTGGAATGCAGAGCAAGAGACACTAACATGAAGCATGTCCAGGCGCCAGGAACATCCCGCCCCTGCTGGATAAAGCCTGTTAGCTTTGGCAATTTAAGCGCATTTCATAGCCAAAATCATCTTAAGCTTTATCAAGTCTATCTAACCTTTTTGCCATGATTTTTATTTATAAAATAACTGTTCTCAAATTGAATAGGATCCGTATGCTTAGAAGTCTACCTGTTCACTTGGAAATTGAAGGAAAAGGGTAAGGGTTTTTTATTTTTCAGTAGGATTCTTAACTACACGGTGTGCAGTACTGTTGCCTATGTTCCTTGAGCAGAACTGCATGGCATCAACAGGTTTTGAAAGATTGTCAGTCCTTACTCATTTTTCTTTTCCTTAGACAGTTAAAAGACCGAATGCAAAACGGACTGAACTTGTCCTCAGGCAAACAGAAAAAAGGCTTAGTTAGAAAAAAGCTAAAGCAAACTGGAACCGCAGACTCCAGCAGCTGACAGGTTTCTTCTTGCACTTGGGGTTGTGTTTTATTTAATTGCGTGAGTAAGAGCCTACACATTCCCTATAGACATTCAAAGACCTTTCTGTAAAAATAATATTTTACATTGGGTTTTGAATGGATATTTGGGCCACCGTTTTAAGTAAAGCATTTTTTTCCAACTTAAATCGTAAATTATTAGGTCAGGTCAGGTGGCACACACCTTTAATCCCAGCACTTGAGACACAATTTGAGGCCAGCCATGGCAATGTAGCAAAACTATCTCAAAACCAATCAGAAGAGCTGGAGAGATGGCTCAGCAGTTAAGAGCACTGACTGCTCTTCCAGAGGTCCTCAGTTCAAATCCCATCAACGACATGGTGGCTCATAACCATTTGTAATGAGATCTGATGCCGTCTTCTGGTGTGTCTAAAGACAGCTACAGTGAGCCGGGCAGTGGTGGCAAATGCCTTTAATCCCAGCACTTGGGAGGCAGAGGCAGGTGGATTTCTGAGTTGGAGGCCAGCCTGGTCTACAGAGGGAGTTCCAGGACAGCCAGGGCTACACAGAGAAACCCTGTCTCGAAAAACCAAAAACAAAAAAAGCTTCAGTGCACTTACATAAAAAATAAATAAATCTTTAAAAATAAAATGTTAAAAAAAATCAGAAATCATAGGTTAACATCTAAGTATAAAGTAAACCAAGTCTCAAGGATAGTGCATACATCTGATTGATAAATCCCTGTGATGAAACTGAGTATGTTCTCAAAGATCTTCACTCAACTGTTAACGGCTTTATTAAAGTAAAGTTGGGGCAGTAAACATCTGATATGTACTAACTGATGTATTTACCTGTCAAATCGTGGTCAAGATATAATGTATGTTTATCTCCCCAAAGGATTGTTCATGTACCTCTGTACTCCATTCCTAAGGTAAGCACCCTGACCTCACACTTCCAGGAAAATAATAATTGCTCTAGGCTAGTTCACAGTTTTTATAATTTTATTGGAATCATGTATAACTTTTATTTGTTTATTTTCACTTGGCATAATTGGAAATTTATTATAGGTAGTAATAGTACATTTCTGGAAATTGCCAAGTACTGTTTATATTCATAGAATGGGATTTATCCGTTCACTTGTTGGCTGGTATTGTTTCTGGTTAGGGACCATTACAAATAAAGGCACCTGAACAGACATATACAGATCTTTGTATGAACAGTGCTTTCATTTTTGACTAAGTACAGTGACATGTGTGGTTCATGGTTTAAATTTTTTTTCGTGTTTTAAATTTTAAAGAGAATCTTACAGTATTTTCTAACAGTGTGCCATTTTTATTCCTATCAGCAATTTATAAAGGATCGACCCTATCTGAACACTTGATGTGGTCTGTTTTAAAGTAGGTAGGCTAAAATCTTTGTTAAAGATTTTTATATATGTGTTGATGTGAGTTTAGGTGCACCATATACAAAAAGAGTGGGTTCTAATATTAAAAGGTATACTGTTGAAGCAGAATGCTGAATTAATTATACCAGCAGTAGCTTTATGCGTTACATCAGTCTGCACCATGACACTGCTGTGTTGCTGGAGTTTTGGTGTTCAGCTTTGAGCTCTCAGCGAGTCACAAGCATGCACCCACCCGGAAGCCACATCGGATCCGCAGATGAAAGGCATACACACATTGGCTCATTTTTAAACTGCCTTATTGGCTATTGGCTCTGTGGCTCTTCTAAGCCTGTCATGGCTAGCCTACCCTTACCTTTACTCCTAGCTCAACACCTCCAAATCTGCCCTCATTCTTTTTTTTAAGACTTATTTGTTTTATGTATACTGTAGTTGTCTTCGGACACACCAGAAGAGGGCATCGATCCCATTATTACAGATGGTTTTGTGATACAGGTGGTTGCTGGGAATTGAACTCAGGACCTCTGGAAGAGCAGTCAGTGCTCTTAACCACTGAGCCATCTCTCCCGCCCATTTTTTCCTCTGCCCAAGACACTTTCAGGCTGCCCTTCCCTGGGCCACTTTCCTTTTCCACCTACATTTTCTCCCCTACAGCTCTTGAGTCTGTTCCTTCTCTCTCCCCCAAAGTCTCCTAATCCTCTCCTCTCGGCCTGTGGAAACCTGGAAGTCCTGCGTCTTTCTTCCCACCCAGCCATTGCCTGCTGGCATCTTTATTGATTGAACAAGAACCAATTAGGGACAAGGACATTCAATATCAATACTCACAGATTCCCAGTTCAATCAAAACATGAGAACCACTCTTCAACACTGCTGAGTGATCTACCTGATCTAGGTTCCTGTTAGAACTTAGGCAGGAGTCCACAGAGGCCAGAAGAGGGTGTCGGATCCCTGGAACTTGAGTTACAAAGGGTTGAGAGCTGCTGAGTATGTGCCTGGAACCTGATCTTGGGTCCTCTCTGCAAGAGCAGTAAGCATACTTAACCTCTGAGCCATCTCTCCAGCATGCAAGATGCAGTTTTTACATGAAGTAAACAATCTTGGTATAACAGCAGTTGTTGAAAAGACCGAATCCATTTTACACCTTTGTGGACAGTGACACAGTACTTCTCTCTTTGGGGGGGGGGGGGGGGAGGCGGCTGGGGGGTATGTTATATTCTAAGTTGTTTTCTCCCTTTGTTTATGGCTCATCTGCATGCTCTGTGCTTCAGTAACATGCATTTTTTATGATCTTAAATGGAAAGCATTCAGTCAGTATGGTGAACCAATGGGCCATCTTTATAGCTCATCCTGTTTAATAGCTGGATTTAGTTAAGTTCGTACTAATAAATTTATTTGTAGTTTACTTTCATTTTTTTGTGGTGCTGAGAAATCAGGGCCTCTCACATGGTCAGCAAGCACTTTGTTTCCTTTGAATTCATTATTCAGTTTTGAATTCTGTAAAAGAAAATCTCCCAAATATGTCGCTACTTTCTGTCGGATCTTTTAGTATAAAAAGCGCTGACAATGTATTTAAAGCCTCGTGGAATTTATAGAAGATCAAGTGTTGCATGAATGGCAAGAGTAAAGTGCAAATGCAGGGCTGTGTTGGCTCCTGTTGGATCCATTCTGAGAACTCCATTAGTTTCATCGTTGTGGGAATATAAAGAGCTCAACCAGGAACTTAGATGACTTGGGTCAGTGGGTCACTCAGCAGTGTCATGGTGCTGACTGATGTAACGTGTGAAGCTACGTTGGTATAACCCAGCATGCTGTTTCAACAGCACACTTTTATATTAGAATCCACTTATGTTTGTTTTTGAGACAAGATCTCATGGTGCAGATTGGCCTCAAAACTGGGAGTGGATGGGTACAGAGGCTGGCATTGAAAATCTGATCCTGCTTCTACTTCCTAAATGCCATGCTGCTGTGCCTGGCTTAGAGGTCCACCCTCCATGCTGCCCACCCCCCACCTCCCATCCCCCCACCCCCGCTTCTTTCCTTCTTTCTTGTTTGTTTTCTGAGTCAGGGTTTCTCCGTGTAACCCTGGCTGTCCTGGAACTCTGTAGAACAGACTAGCCTCAAAAATCCACCTGCTTCTGCCTCCTGAGTGCTGGGACTAAAGGCAGGAGCCACTACTGCCTGGCTAGACGTCCACTCTTAATGTTGAAATTCAGTGAAGTTATAAACCAGTACCTTGGTTGCATATTACCAGCCATTTGCTGTGCATAATTCTATGGGGGGGGGGGGCGTTGGTTAATTTTTGTTTCAGGGTTTTGTTTTTTGTTTATTTTTTTGTTTTTTTAGATGGGTTTTCATTATGTTGGCCATGTCATTAATTTCTCCTAAATGCCTGTAAACCTCTCATGTCCACATCGCTGATATTATAGGCATACTCCCATGCCCTGGCTTTTTTGTATGCTGTATTTTTGCGCAATAAGTTTGTTCACACCATATCCCCACCAACACTTGTAATGTCTTGTTTGTTCATTAGAACAGCTATGATATCACTGGTGTGAGGACAACTTAGTCAGGCTCTGCGCTTTTAAAATTAGACCACAGAAATTCAGGGAGCATTCATACAGTATGGATAATTTGGCCATCTCTAAACATATCAGTGATGGGATCACTTGGCTGTGAAACCATTCTGGAAAAGAAGCTGCTCGCCATCTGCATGGGTTACTAAACACTACCCGTGAGCCAGTTATTTTTACTTTCATGAATATTGCAGTCCAGTTTCAAAAACCCGAAACTATTACTATCAGTTGTAATGACTCTCCACAGCTTACTACAGAGTACACTCAGCATTAAAGGAAAAGCTGTCTGGGGGCTTTGGAAATAGCAGGTAAATCGCTTACTGTGTAAGCAGGAGGAGTTGACCTTGATCCCCGGCACAATTGTGAAATGTTGCAATTGTTATCATCCTGGTGCTGAGAGGCAGAGACAAATGAATCCCTGGGGTCTACCCTAAAGAGCCTCAAGTCCGAGGGAGAAACCCTGACTCAATAAGTGGAGGCTGGTGAGATGGCTCAGTGGGTAAAGGAAGGTGTTTGCTGCCATTACTGATGATCCATGTGACAGGAAAGAACCAACTCCCCCGAGTTGTCCTCTGACATCCACATTGTGCCATGGGACACAGGCACAGCACATAACTAGTATTTTAAGTGCACAGTTGTGGTAACTTGAGTAAAGTGTCCCCCATAGCCTCCGGCCTCTGAACGCTTGCCTGAGTTCCCAGTTGGTGATGGTATTTGGGAGGTTGAGGGAGCTGCTGTTTAGAGGTAGTATAGCCATTCTAGTGCATCCTTTTTACTTCCTACTTGGGATTAGATGGGTAAATTTTACCTGTTCCAGTTACCATGCCTACCTTGCTTCTCTGCCATAACGATGAGCGAGTCTTACGCCTCTGGGACCGAATGCCACAAAACATCCTTCTCCAAGTTGCCCTGGTAATGGTATTTTATCACAGCAACAGAGAAGTAACTGATACAGTGGTTCCCAAGGACTGTCACATGAGGTGTCCTCAAGCCCCACACATGTACCTGCGCACAAAGCATGGTACCTCTCCACGGTAACCATGAATACAAGTTTAAGTTTGAAAGGCACAGTTCCCATCTAGCAAAAGTAGTTGCCTTGGTAGGTGGTAAAATCTTCACCTTGCAGACTCTCACAACTGCCTGAATTCATTTTGCAATTTGACATTCTTTATCATCATTATTATTTATTTTTAATGTGTATTGGTGTTTTGCCTGCTTCACACATGTCTGTCTGTGTGAAGGTGTTAGATCTTGGAATCAACTGCCATGTTGTGCTGTTATGTTGATACAGACTTTTCTCTTCTGAGCAGACACTTAGATTCAGAGACTTATAGCCAAGTTGGTATAATGTGTCTGGTTTGTTGTTATTGATGTTGTTGTTTTTTAGAATTATTTTATGTATGAGTACACTGTAGCTGTCTTCAGACATACCAGAAAAGGGCATCAGATCCCATTACAGACGGTTATGAGACCAGGACCTCTGGAAGAGCAGCTAGTGCTCTTAACCGTCATTTCAGTCCCTCCTTTTTTTAATGAGTCCCCCCCTTTATTTATTTATATGAGTGCACTGTAGCTGTCACCAGATAGATACACCAGAAGAGGGCATCAGATCCCATTACGGATGGTTGTGAGCCACCATGTGGTTACTGGGAATTGAACTCAGGACCTCTGGAAGACAGTTGGTGGGTACTTGTAACCACTGAGCCATCTCCCCAGCCTTCTGTTTTTGTTTTTGCTACAGTGTCTTCCTATGTGGGCAACTTTGGTCTGCTTCTGTTCCAGCCTTCCACTTTTGCCAAGAATAACCCTGATAGAAATACTAAGCAAGAAATGGGCTGTGAAGTTGCCCATAGGCTTCCTGACCAGCCACATTCAGACTGTCCATGGGCATGGTAATTTCATCGGCCCTGACAGTAAAGCAGTTGCAGAACGGCCTGGAACTTTAGTTGATACTTCACGTCGGAGGGGTTTCCTGCCTAGCCTTTTTCTGATTTGGGCTTCTCTGCCATCTTTGTATTCTGCCCTTTGCCAGCCTCGTTTGCTCTCGTGATGCAGTAATCACTTCCACATGAGTGACTCTAGCTCTCCCCCATATTCCCAATAAGCTGCTCACAGTAACATGTATTTCCTGCCAGTATATCAAATTCCAGACTAAAGTCTTTTTTTTCTCCAAAATCTCCTAGTTTGGTTTTTTTTTTGTTCTTTCTTTTCCCTCATTATGGAAATCTTATTATCCAGAGACTTGGACTGAAAACAACCAGTCCTTGTACCACACTAGGATTTCCCCCACAGTAATGCTCTTTTCTGTTCACATGGTCACTGTCTTTTTACCCAGATTCTTATCTTTGTTCGAAATTTGACATACATGGTTTATCTTCTAAAGCAGGACCGTCTTAGAGTGTGGGGGACATGGTGAAGACTGAGGAGGATTCTCGTAATAGAAACTGGTGTACTTTTCAACCGCAGACTGTAGTCACCAAACTTAACTGTTAACTTATTTCCTTCCCAGAACTGATACATCCAAAGCCCTGCCAGCTTTAGCTTCCTGAAGCCTAGCCCTGTTAGTCCTGAGTTCCTCCTCTTCATAACTCTTCAAAGGTTCTAAATTGCCTGCCAAGGAGCATGCAATGCAGACATGGTCTTCAAGGTCTTGGCAGTCCCAGCTTTGTTACTGTGTCCTAATTCTGATTACTCAGTGTAATGTGTTGTATATTCTGAGTTTCCTTATTAGAAATATAGGGATTCAAATGCTTGTTCTTCGCTTGTGAGGCTGCCATGGGGTGTTAGTAACAGCTGGAGTTGCAGTACATAAAGTGTAGCTGCAAATGCTTAGCATAGTCACATTGGGAACTGGTAGTGATGCCCGTGAGTCTTGTGGGGTTTTATGTCTCATCCGCATGTTCCTGTTTGTGAAATGGTCACTTCCATAAATGTTCTAAACATGGAGTCCTTTCATGCCTTTGACTCACCAAAACATAGGACCCCAAATTCACAGTGTGCCTTTCTGCTTCTGTCCGTATCTTTGAGAGGGAGTTTTGTTATTTTGTTGGAGAAGAGTGTTAGAGCATATTGACTGTAAACTTGAACCGAGAATCATTTAGGAGAGTCACCTCAGCATATGCCAGTGAGGAATTTTCTTGATAAGGTTTATTAAGGTAGGAATGTGATACTACTACTCATGAGCTTCGTGAAAAGAACCAAGAACAGGACCAGCAGTGAGGTACTGGCCTGCTGGTGCTGCCCCCAGCCTCTTCTCCACTGTAGTAGAACAGTGTCTACTGTGAGCCAGAGGAAACTCTTCCTCCCTAAAATTGCTTTTGTCCAGTATTTTATCTGAGCAGCAAGAAAAGAAACAGTTCTTCTTTGATATTATGTTTTTGTCCCCTGTTAATCTTGTTTTAAGGCAGAATCTTAGTACAGAGCTGGCCTGGGATCAGATCCCCTGCCTCTGTCTCCCATGTGCTGAGATTACAAGCACCAGCCACCAAATCTGCCTTTAAGAGCACATTTTTCACTCCCTCAAAAAGTGTTTCCTTATGACCAAGAACTCAGTGCCATCTCCCTAGGACTTTCATTTTAGTAATGAATACTTGATAATTTGATTATTAAATGTTTTATCATCAAAGATTCATTTATTTTGAAACATTAAGACTGAGAGCTGTGATGCTACCTTGACCAACTATTTCATATTCTGGCATGGAAAGATGACCATAACATTTAACCATCTCTAAATATACAGTGTACATTCACCTTGTTCAACATCACTAAAAGTTTTCATCTTGCAAAACTAAGCTCATAGTAACTAACCACTAATTCCCTCATCTGCTTAGCCCTTGGGAAGCATCTTCCTGCTGTGTTTTATGTTAGAAGGTTCAAATGAATGGCATCACACAGCATGATGTACTTGAGATTCACCCATATTACCTCATGACAAGATTTCCTTTATGCTGTGTCGTGCTTGAAGCATGTGTGTGTGTGTGCGTGTGTGTGTGTGTGTGTGTGTAGGCAAAATTTCTTTATTCATGTACCTTGGCTGTCGTAAATAATACTGTATTAAAAAGAGACTGTACAGATACCTTCTGAGCTTCAAGTTTGAATTCATTCTGCTGTATACTCAGAACTGAAGTTGCTGAATCAGATGACAATGCCATTTTCATTTTTAAAGGTGCATCCATACTAGTGTCCAGAACATTTCCACCATTTTACACGTTGCAATGCACAGGGGCTCCTGTTCTCCACATTATAGCTCATTTTCCTTCTTTAGAGTGAGTTAATTATTTTATATTACAAAGATCCACATTAATTTATTTGTATATAGATAATCAGTTCTTTTTTTTTTTTTTTTTTTTTTCCCCGAGACAGGGTTTCTCTGTATAACCCTGGAACTCACTCTGTAGACCAGGCCGGCCTCAAACTCAGAAATTCACCTGCCTCTGACTCCCAAGTGCTGGGATTAAAGGCATGCGCCACCACTGCCTGGTCATATCACGTCATCTTAATGGCTATTGCTCCTTACTGTGTTCAAAAATCAGGAAGTATACCAGCCATGATGGCGCCAGCAGGCAAAGGCAGGCAGATCTCTGAGTTTAGGGCCAGCCTGGTCTACAAAGCAAGTTGCAGGACAGCCAGGGCTACCCAGTGATCCTTTGGGATCCTACACAGGGTCTGAGATCCCATATGAATTTCAAGCTAGCTTTTCTCATTTGTACAAAGATGCTACTGTGATTTGAGGTAAGTATTGTGTTGAGTCGGGATCACTTCTGGTACTGTGTGCACTTTAATAGTGTGAAATGTTCATATGGGCACGAATGCTTTCACAGTTATTTTCATCTGCAGTGGTGTACAGTATTTTATGTTCAAGTTTTGGATATCATGACTAAGATTAGTGCATATCATTCTATTCTTTTAAATGCTATAGGAAATTAATTTTTCTTCTTTCTTTGTCGCTGCTATTTTGTGTATACGTGCTTGTGTGTGTGTGTGTGTGTGTGTGTGTGTGTGTGTGTGTGTAGCATGTGTGTTTCATACATTAGTTATATTTTAGAGCTTTGTAGAGTTCTGCAGAATCTGGGTTGTTTTTTTTTTTCTTTTACAGGTACAGGTGAGGTGTTACCAGTTACCAACAATAAACCGATAATTTTATTCTTCCTTTGCAGTTTGGATGCTTTTATTTCTTTTTCCTGTCTAGTTATCTGGCAGTGTGTGGTATACCTTGGCAATGGCCACCTGTGCCTCATTTCTGGAGGGAATATCCTTTCCTTCACACATCCTAGGCTTCAGCACCAAGCTGTAGCCAGTTTGGCCTGTAGGTCTTTTTGTTTGTTTGTTTGCTTGCTTGCTTGCTTTTGTTTTGTTTTTCAAGGCGGGGTTTCTCTGTGTAGCCCTGGCTGTCCTGGAACTCACTCTGTAGACCAGGCTGGCCTCGAACTCAGAAATCTGCCTGCCTCTGCCTCCCGAGTGCTGGGATTAAAGGCGTGCGCCACCACTGCCCGGCCTGTAGGTCTTATTTGAGATACTTTCCTTCTGTCCCTACTTTGTTGAACACTTTTTATCCTTAAAGGATATTAAATTTTTTTCCAAAGGTTTTTCTGCACCAAGTTCGTGGTGTGTTTTTGTTTGGTCTCTTAATCTGATATATACAAGATAAGGCCTTACTGTTTAAAACTATTTTAAAGGTTTAAAATGTGACCCAGATACACTGATGTACACCTGTAATCTCAGAAGTCAAGGATATGAGGCAGGAGAATTGTGAGTTCAAGGCCAGCCTAAGTTGTATAGCAAGTTCAAGCCTCTTATTTTAAAAGGGGTGGGGAGTAAACATTTTTTTTAATGGATTAAAAACTGCAAATCCTTTCGAGGCCAGCCGTTCCAGGACAGCCAGGGCTACACAGAGAAACCCTGTCGGGGGGGGGGGGGGGGGGGGGAAGAGGAAGAGGAGGAGGAGGAGGAAACTGAAGAAGAAGAAAACTGAGTCTATTCCAATACTCATTTGTAAGCAGTGGACGTGCAGGATGAATTAACATGGCCAAGGTACAGCAGATCTGTTCAGTGTTCAGACTAAATTTCGAACCCTATGACCAATAGGATTGTGCAGTGAAATCGTTCAACTATTATTGTTAGAATAGCCAGCTAACGAACTGATTGGTTGCATTGCTGGAACATGGCCAACATGGCCATGTTAGAACTTTTCTTTTTTGGTTTTTCAAGACAAGGATTCTCTGTGCAGTCCTGGTTGTCCTAGAACTCAGTCTGTAAGCCAGGCTGGCCTCAAACTCAGGGATCCACCTGTCTCTGCCTCCCGAGTGCTGAGATTAAAGATATGTGCCATCACCTCCCAGTTTTATGGTTACAACCTCTTTTTTTTTTAATGAGTACACTGCCGCTGTCTTCAGACACACACTAGAAGAGTGAATCAAATCCCATTACAGATGGTTGTGAGCCACCATGTGATTGTTGGGAATTGAACTCAGGACCTCTGGAAGAGCAGTTAGTGCTCTTAATCGCTGAGCCATCTCTCCAGCCCCTAGAATTTTTTAATTGACCAAAATATGCCCACTGCTAATGTGTAGTCATTTTACACAGTACCAACTGTGAGAGGCTAAACTTGGTTCGTTATATGGAAAACTCATCAATACAAAGAATAATTCAAAGTCATAAGACAGAGGGATCAATGTAGAAACTGGCCATGAATTATCCTAGCAATGTTTAGCTCATTCTATCAAATATGGAGTAAAAACAGTCAAATCACCATTTTCTTTTTTTTTTTTTTGAGACAGGGTCTCACTGTAACTCTGGCTGTCCTACTAACTCTCTATCCTAGATTGGCATCAAACTCACATGGATCCTGCCTCTTTCAGTACCCAGATCATTTTGTTTCTTTGTAAACCATCTCAGCTTCATTCAGCAAACATTTTCACAGCCACGTTGTGCAAAGATGTCTTCTAGGTTTTGGGAGTACAAGGGCTTTAAAAGTAACTCCTTAGAAAATGGTAAAAGGAGTCGTACTGAGGTGGGTTGGGTGTAGTGTTGAGGAACATTCTAGAAAGGCTTCTTCCTGCGATGGTCAAGCGGTAGTTCACACAGCAAGGAACTAATCAGCTCCAGTTTAAAATGGTGTAGTGTCTGAGAAGTCTCCTGTATATAGAGTCTTAATATTGCTAGAAGTGGTCATCTATAGCAGCCCATGTCCTCCAACTCAAGCAGTTAATTCTGTTGATTGTTAGGCCACCAGAAATGAACAGATGGATGTTCATTTCCCAACACCATAAAACAACCAAAGGCTAGGTTGTGATTTGCTTCATTACTACTTACATATCTACCTAACCAGCTTCCTCCCATTAATTACTTGACAATAACTTGCAAACGTATTTGTCTTTAATATCTCAGTCTGGCCAGGCAGTGGTGACACACACGTTTAATCCCAGCACTCTAGAAGCAGAGGCAGTCAGGTCTCTTGAGTTTGAGGCCAGCCTGGTCTACAGAGTGAGTTCCAGGACAAAAAAGGCTACACTCAAAGAAAGTGTGCCTTGGAAAAATAAAATAAAATTTGCATATTAAATACTAGCATATACATCTTATCCTTTTATTTATTCATTTTGGGTTTTCGAGACAGTGTTTCTCTGTGTAGCTCTGACTCCTGAAACTTGCTCTTGTTTGAGGCTCAGACTAGCCTCAAACTCAAAGATCCACTCAATGATCCTGCCTCCCAAGTGCTAGGATTAAAAGTGTGTACCACCACAACCTGTCACAAATTTTAGACTTGTATCATTTTTATATACTCAACATGAAAATGAAAGTAACTTATGTTCAGCGCTCTCTCCAGGTTCATCTTATCCCCTCCAAAATTTTAGTTAATTTCTGCCAACCATCTATGTGTTTAACTGTCTTAGGCTTTTCTGAAAAATACCAAACTAATATACTGAGATTTTCCATTAACATAGAAGGTGTTTATACAGATGTTTTGGAGTCTCATGCCTGGATGCAGGAGCAAAAACTGTTTCTCTTCATCCTCTACCTCTGCTATGCAGATGATGCAGGCTACTAACTAACAACAGTGGTATGTGCCATAAATGCGTAAAGATGGAAGAATGAAATTGCCTAGGAGTCATGATTTACGTTGTTTTACGTCTTGGCACAGTCTCAACAAACATGGAAGTTAAACCTAAACTCCACAAGTTCCAAGAGCACAGTATAACCACCCACATAGGCAAGACTTCCTTGGATCGGACCTTTTTTTTTTTTTAAATAAAAAAAAAAAGATTTATTTATTTATTATATGTAAGTACACTGTAGCTGTCTTCAGACACTTGTTCCTCTTGCTCCAGCCCTGCTTGCTCCAGCCTCACTTGGGATCTGACCTTTCAAAAGCCCAGAGTAGATTATAGAGAGTATAAGAGTACACACAAGGCTGGAGAGATGGCTCAGTGGTTAAGAGCACTGACTGCTCTTCCAGAGGTCCCGAGTTCAAATCACAGCAACTACATGGTGGCTCACAACCATCTGTAATGAGATCTGATGCCCTCTTCTGGTGTGTCTGAAGACAGGGACAGTGTACTTACATATAATAAATAAATCTTTAGGCCGGAATGAGCTGGCCAGAGCGAGAAGGAAAAAAAAAAAAAAAAGAATGCACACAGAGGAACCTTTGGGTCTTACAAGTGAAAATTCATAGTCACTGTGTCATTCCTCTTCCTCCTCTGTTGTGGACTTGTTTGCCAAGTGTGTTTCTCATCCTTGTATACCACTGAGCATGTGTGTAGAAAGGGTGGCTGATTTGGACTGCAATAGCTTTTCCTTGACGCCATGAGCAATGGCCTTGCTATATGAAAGGAAAGCATAACATTCTGGGGTCTCCAAATGAAAGTTGGCTGTTCCAGCAAATTCTTGAGAAAGTAGAACAACAACAGGAGATGCATGTAAACCAAGACATACTCTTGGCATAGCACAGAGTGCTGAGTGAGATCAAGAACATTTTCAGCAACAAACGCACTGAACAAAAGGAATCTAAAAAGAAAATGTAGGTATCAAGCTAAAGGAGGTGGAATGTCAACAAGGAACTATGTGGGGCAGCTGTCCCAACAAAAAGACAAAACACTGAATTCTTTAATACACATGTTATCCGGGAGAACTGTTGGAAAGAATTTATAACCATTGCTAGGTATTGCAAAGTGTGGAGAGTATTATTTAAAACATGTGTGAGATAGGTCGGGTTGGAAGGTGACTGAGGGCTAAATGCTGGTTGGTTGTAAAAAGAATTGAGAAACAAGACTGTCCTTTTTCACTTCTTGCTCCGTGAAGGAACTAAGCTGGCCAACTCAAATGACTTCTTTGTGTCCAGGATATAGCTCATCCCAAATAGCTTTTGCATTGCCTGGGAGCTCACAAAAGGAGTCCCTCAAGGATTTCTAAAAGCTATGAACTAGTTTGAGTACACTATGCTTTCTTTGTGTGTGGTATCCAGCAGTTCAGCATTCAAATAGGCACTTGATAAATTATGTTGCCTTGAATAAGTCAAGTCAATTTTATTATCTAGTTTCAGATTTATTGCTACGGGGACAATTGTGAAAGTATCTTTTTCTTTTTTAACATGTCTCTGATACAGTTTCAACCACATGTAAAAGTGAAGTCTTTCTTAAATGTGTATATTATCACAATTCTTTGTCCATGGGTAAAGCAAGTTCATGGAGATCCTTAAACCATGTTAGATATAAAACTTCATTGTATCTCACAAAAACAGATGAGCTAATGACACGTGTTTTACTTGATTCATATTCTTGTCACCCTAGGATGGGTTCCAAGGAAAGAGTAAAGTCTCATGACTTCATGTAGACACATTTTTCCCATTCTTTTATTTGTTGGAGAATTTGTTCACTACATTGTTTACAAAACCCAACTCCTTGTAGGACTCCTGGAGGGTGAAAATACAGCTATATACAATTACCCTTGACATTTGCAGGCTAAAAGGAACTCTTTGGGTTTTTGCCACTTGGTTCCTGGCTTTACTCACTGGCTCAATAAACAAGACTTACTGTAGGAAGATTTCAAGTCCAAGTGCAGCATGGAGAAAATGGCAAGAGAGTCACAGCCCTACATATGAATTCTGACTCTCCCCTTAGTAGCTGGATGAACTTTAACCTTCTGGTCATCCTCCATGGTAAAATGCAGCAAATAAGATTTGCCTCCAGGATGTGGAGCTCTGGAAAGGTGTCTAAAATGCTGACCACATAGGCTAACTATGAGTATCAGCTTGTTTTGTCTTCTTCCTTTTCCTGTGCCTGTTATACATCATGTCCCCAGAAGAAACTAAATGACACATGTCTACATCTTTCATTTTCACAAGTAATACATCCTTCCTAAATAGTAATCATTACACAAATCTACCATGTGTAATATAAACAGTACTAAATTATGATTATGCTAACAGTTATATATTTAAGCTTGTACCATTTTTTTTTTTGCATGTGTGCATATACACACATTCATGCATGTGTATGGCTCCTCGGTATGCAAGCAGAGGTCAGAGGTAATTTGCTGTAACTGTACAAGTTCCAGGGACTCTGACTAGCAAGCTTTGGGGCAAGCACGCAGTGAGGCAGCATGCTGGCCCAGTTAAGGTATTTTTCATGAATGTTGATTTCCAAGTTGTTTGGATAATTTCCCAGACACTATAAGAAACATTAAGTGGAAAGGTAAACTACCATTAGTAGGCAAAACTTGATCTAGACCTTCTCAGGAACCTCACCTTGAGCCAGTTGAGGTAATCTGAGGACTTTAATACTCCAGAGCAGAGGCAGAGCTTGACTTTGAGGCCAGGTTGGTCTAGATAGTGAGTTCCAGACCAGTTAGGGCTACATAGTGAGACTGTCAAAAAAACAAACCAAACCAAAACAAGATCACTTGGTAGTTCTTGGCATAATCCACAAATTTATAACCCAGACAATCCCTAAGGAAAAATTCTTTGTGTTTGTGCTGTGTTTTGAATATCCACAAGGATGATGAAGATGATGAAACCTGGGCTATCCAGGGAGATGTCATTGATAGCACTGCCCTCAGAAAATAATAAGGGCATCTTTGTCCTCTTCCTGCTTATCGTCATTAAATCGTACCTTCTTTGTACAGTCATGTACTTTCTGTGTATTTTATTTTTCGAGACAGGGTTTCTCTGTGTAGCCCTGGCTGACCTGGAACTCGAATTGTAGACCAGGCTGGCCTTGAATTCACAGATATGCCAGCCTCTACCTCCTTGATTGCTGAGACTAAAGGCATGTGCCAACACACCCTTACAGTTTGGGTATGGGGGTCTGTGTGTGCTGGCCAGCAGAGTAATGAATGATCTGCAGTAGACAAGAAGGAAGTTTGGTTCAACACAACTTGAGTATCCAGTGTTAGTTCAAAATTTAGGGGTCTGACACCAAGTAATTTAGGCATATTTAAGCAAAGCACAATTTGGTGAAAATCTTTCCCAGTGATTCAGTCCTATACGCACAATAAAGCTTCAGACATGTCTACATTGAAACTCAAAGCACATGTGACATCTTCCATAAAGATGAGTCCTATAGATTTACATGTGACACTTATGAGTTCCATATATTAACAAGCTTGTAATAAGGGAGGATCCGCCTGGCAGTGGTGGCGCAGCCTTTAATCCCAGCACTTGAGAGGCAGAGGCAGGCAGATTTCTGAGTTCGAGGCCAGCCTGGTCTACAGGATGAGTTCCAGGACAGCCAGGGCTACACAGAGAAACCCTGTTTCAGAAAAAAAAATGGGGGGGGAGGGATCCAGTGTGATCTTGGACAGATAAATTGCACAAAGGTCACCAGGCTATTAGCTGTGTCCACTCCCAGCCTACTAGGCAGGAAATGGGTTGTGTATCCCTTCCTTTGAAGGAACAACAAACCGTGTGTTTAGCATTCCTGGTTCCTCCAGTGCTTACCTGTGAGGATAAGGACCTAACTACCTCTCTAAAGGGTGGATAAAGGCTAGGGCACAGAGTCTGTAGTCAGACTGTTCGGGTTCAAATCCTGGTTCTGCCTCTTTGCAGTTCTGTGATTTGGAACGAACTCTTCTCTGTACCTCAAGTCCCTTGTCTGTAAATGAGTGTGATGCAGCCTTGTTCTCCCTTTGCAGAATGAATAGAAACACTAGAAGAGGTGTACATATCTCCAATCTGGAGTTAGACACATCTATTCTGTCATAGCCTAAAGCTTCCCACAAGGTTAAAATGCATAGAATTGTGGTTGACACATGCGAAGTTTGAAACGAGCTTCTTCGTCTGCTGTGAGAGTGAAACAAAGAATGATCATGAAAGCTAGCGGTGTATGCCAGAGACTAAGGCTGTGACTCTGGTGGAAGGATGCTTACCCAGCAGGCACCAGGCTCTGGGTTTGACCCCAACACCATGAAAACAATCAGTAGGGAGGAGTCGGAAGGTCCAGGTTATCAGGTAATCACCAGCTATATATCTGATGGCCTGAGGCCAGCTGGGGCTGAGAGACCCTTGTTCACAAAATGAAAGTAAGTTAACACTTAATAAATAAAAGTGGAGGAAAGGTTAGAATAATGAATAAGGACCTGGAATCCCACTTCTTTAGATCTTAGTTCATACGATTAAGATTCCTTTTGATGTCAGAGAAAGTCCTTTATGCAAAGGAATGCTGGAGTTTTTTTTCTGAACCTCAATGACTGCCAGGCAGACCTGAAATACGCTGTCTCATACAGTTCAATGATGAAAGGAGAGACATGCCAAGAAAATGACAAACACTTAATGCAAATATGAGGGATTCTGAGTCTTCTTCTCTCTCCCTCTCCCCCTCTCCATCCTCCCTCTCCCTCCCCCTTCCTGTTCTCCCTCCTCCCTCTCCCTCCCCCTTCCCCTTCTCCCTCCTCCCTCTCCCTCCCCCTTCTCCCTCCTCCCTGTCCCTCCCCCTTCCCCTTCTCCCTCCTCCCTCTTCTTCCCCCTTCTCCCTCCTCCCTCTTCTTCCCCCTTTCCCTCCCCCTCCCCTCCCCCTCCCCTCCCCTCCCCCCTCTGTCTCCTGCTGTAACTACTTTAGTGGTCCAGGACTGACTCTAACCCCTGCTCCAAGGTACCCTCACACTATTCCATACTACCCATTTCAGGGGTCCGTGTACCATATTCATTAGCCTCAAATTCCATATTCTCATTGGCGGGTTTTGTTGTTGTTGTTGTTGTTTGTTTTGTTGTCAATTCCAGCCAGCAGGAACTATACCTCAGGTTTCTGCAGGACCATCAGTAGAGTTTCTCTACCTGCAATTCTCTTACAGCTCCCCACCAATTCACCTTCTCCCTCTCTTTTAGATGAAGTATTGATTACTCCTGGAACATTTTTGTGGGGGTCTTCTTGTTGTTTTGCTTTGTTTTGTTTTATTTAATTGATTTCCTACGTCAGATCTGCCTTCAGTCCTCTGTGGTGGGGAAACTTCATTCTGGTGCCTGAGGAGACCAGAGGCACAGGATCCCTAAAACTGGAGTTAGGGGTGATTATGAGCCTCCATGTGAATGCTGGGAATCTAGCCCAAGCACTCTGCAAGATCAGTAAGTGCTATTAAATGTTAACCCAAAATGTCTGCAGTTTTTTCTTTTACTTTTCCCTCAGGACAGGATTGGAACCAGAATCTCCTGCGTACTAAATAGATGAGTTACCGGAGTTACACAGTCTTCCCTTCTGGCCTTTCTATACCTTTTTCATTTTGACCTAGTGTACTGGCTGGTTTTGTGTGTCAACTTGACACAAGCTGGAGTTATCACAGAGAAAAGAGCTTCAGGTGAGAAAAATGCCTCCATGAGATCCAGCTGTAAGGCATTTTCTCAATTAGTGATCAAGGGGGGAGGGCCCCTTGTGGGTGGTACCATCGCTGGGCTGGTAGTCCTGGGTTCTATAAGAAAGCAAGCTGAGCAAGCCAGGGGAAGCAAGCCAATAAGAAACATCTCCATGGCCTCCGCATAAGCTCCTGCTTCATGACCTGCTTGAGTTCCAGTCCTGACTTCCTTTTGTGATGAACAGCAGCATGGAAGTGTAAGCTGAATAAACCCTTTCCTTCCCAACTCGCTTCTTGGTCATGATGTTTGTACAGGAATAGAAACCCTGACTAAGATACCTAGGGTCTCACTAGTTTGCCCAGACTGACCTTGAACTCACACTGTAGCCCGTCTAGCCTTGATATGCCATCCTCCTAGAGTTGATTTCCAAATAGCTGAGGTTACATTTCTGTGGCCATTTTTGTTCCCATTTTTTGTTTGTTTGGTTTTTTGTTTGTTTGTTTGTTTGTTTTTGAGACAGGATTTCTCTGTGTAGCCCTGGCTGTCCTGGTCTGTAGACCAGGCTGGCCTTGAATTAAAAAATCCACCTGCCTCTGCCTCTCAAGTGCTGGGATTAAAGGCGTGCGCCTCCACTGCCCAGCTTTTTGTTCCCATTCTTATACTCTGAAACTTTTCACTTTGAAACTTTTCTCTGCTACTCCTCTACTGTGAATGGCAAAGAACTAGAGTGGCTTTAAAAATTATGTTTGATTTTGAATCTTGGTCCTCAGTTAGTGGAACTGTTTGGGAAGGATTAGGAGATATGGCCTTATTAGATGAGGTATGTCACAAGTGTGGGCTTTAAGGTTTCAAAAAACTCATGTCAATCCCAGTTTCCTTCTCTGCCTCACGATGGAATTTTAAGATATGAGCTCTCAGCTACTGCTGCAGCTACCTGCCTGTCTGCCTACTCTCATGCTTCCCAGATGACTCCCATGCTTCCCAGATGATAGTCATGGACTCATCCTCTGTCTTAGTTAGGGTTTTACTGCTATGAACAGATACCATGACCAAGGCAACTCTTATAAGGACAACATTTAATTGGGGCTGGCTTATAGGTTCAGAAGTTCAGTCCAGTGTCAAGGTGGGAGCATGGCAGCATCCAGGCAGGCATGGTACAGGAGGAGCTGAGGGTGTTACATCTTGTTCTGAAGGTAAACAAAGGACTAGCTTCCAGTCAGCTAGGATGAGGGTCTTAAAGCCCACACCCACAGTGACACACTTGCTCCAACAAGGCCACACTCCCTAATAGTGCCACTCCTGGGGCCAACCATATTCAACTCACCACACCCTCTGAAACTGTAATCCCCAAATAAACCCTTTTATAAGTTGCCTTGTTCATGATATCATATCAAGAGAAACTTAACTAAAGCAATGGTACAAGAGCTGGAACTGTTTTTAGACATCACCCAGTTCAACTTCTTTGGTATTGACAACACAAGAAAATTCATCACTTAGTGGTTGTGTGGAGGATGTCAGCCTATCACCTGCTGCCTTAGAGTTTCCATTGCTGAGAAGAGACACCATGACCAAGGCAACTCTTATAAAGGACATTTAATTGAGGCTGGCTTTCAGATTCAGAGGTTCACTCCGTCATCATCATGGCACGAAGCATGGCAGCATCCAGGTAGACACGGTGATAGAGGAGCCAAGAGTTCTACATCTTGATCCCAAGGCAGTCAGGAGAAGACTGGCATCCTCAGACAGCTAGAAGGAAGTTCTCTCAAAGCTTATTCCCATAGTGACGTGCCTCCTCCAACACAGCCACACCTACTCCAACAAGGCCATGCCTCCTAATAGTGCCACTCCCTGGACCAAGCATATTCAAACCACCATACCTACCAATACACAAGTAGAAACACTTCCAAACTAGGAGTGCTTTAAACTCATTAACATCTACTTTCCTTAAACACTGTTCTCTCCAAGACTAAAACCACTTACAAAGATAGAATTCTCACAGCTTAGCATGTGCTCCTGGTGGTGATGCTGGAGAGTGACCCCAGGTTCTCACACATGCTAAATAAGCATTGTACTGCTGAGCTATACACCCAGCCACAGTACAAGACTTCCTTCCTTTCTTCCTCCCTTCTTTTTAAAAAGACATATTCGTTTTGTGAGTGAGCATTTTGCCTTGCAAGAATGTATGTGCATCATATGAGTGCTAGATGCCCTCGGAAGTCAGCAGAGGACACTGGATCTTCTGGAACTGGAGCTGTGGTCGTTGTAAACCACCATGCTGGTGCTGGGAATCAAGCCTGGGTCTTCCGCAGAACAATGCATGCCCTTAACCACCGAGCCTTTGTCATCTTTCTAACACAGTCCCCTTTCTTTGTAATCCTTCATTCGGATGCCAAATGATTTTTTCTGGGAAGTTTGAAAGGTCCTATTGAAATACACTACAGAACTGCTTTACTGAATGTGCTTCAGTAAGGAAACAACCAAAGTAACAGCTAATTTTTGTGGAGAGCAGCTACTTTTCTACATGGGTACCAAGGAGCCCAGATACTGTAGGACTGAAAACCCGAAACTCAGGGTGTGTGTGTGGGGGGGTCAAATTTAGTTTGATAATATTCCCATCTGCTTTTCTTCATTCTTCCTGAGGTAGAAAATTTGCCTTGAAACTTCTTCCTCACATCTCAGAGACTCCCCCATAGAATCGCCTCACTGCCACAGACCTAGTGTTATGGCTCACATTCCTCAGTCCAATGTCCCATTCTCTCACATTTTCTCTCTACTCTGAAGAAAACATTCAACCCATTTAATCAAGGAGCATAATGTTACTGTGTCAATAGGCTACTATTCAGTCTCAGGAAGATAATTACACCCTTTATCCAGTTAAAATCCTACCTCTCAGAAAGCCCCTGAGGGATGACTAATGTAGGGAATTTCAGCCATGGCCTAAGACTCACAGGTTGAAATAAAGTGGAGCCTTTGAGGCAGTCCCCTCCTTTCGATGACACTGTTATAGGGAACTTCCTACAATTGATTTTAGGCAGTGTTGATTCTGAAAGTCAAGTGAGCAGTTCTTACCAATAGAACACCCTCATAGCCAAAGCAGGCAAAGAGCTCAGTGCAGGTTAACAGCTGTTTTCCTGACATGCCTGCATTCCCAGAACTCAAGAGACTGAGGAATGAAGATCTACGAGTTCACGTTTAACTAGAGCTTCATAGTGATCCCATGCTCCACCAGACCCCAAAAAGCAAAATGAGTAGAGCACAGCAGTACATCTTGTAATTCTAGAATTTGAGGAATGAAGACATGAGGATAAGAGGTTCAAGGCCAACCTCAGCTAAATAGCAAATTGAGGCCCAGGCAGCCTCACCTACATGAGATGCTTTTCTCCTCCCCACTAAAAAAATAAGAAAAAAAGTTCAAAAATTATTTTTAATAAGAATTATGTGTGTTTATGTGTGTGTGTGTGTGTGTGTGTGACTGAGAGAAATGAAGCTTAAAAAAACCCTTCTAACTCAACTTCAGTCGATCTGTGAACTGAGTTTTATTGTATGGTGCTACAAATAATTATTAGGGTCATTAAATTAGCTTTTCCACAAAAAATTTCATTCCACAAAAAAAGTACCACTTTTATATTATTAATGTTTTATAAAATCATTTTTATTCTATGGATTTTTCATACTTAATATCATAGATTTGATTAATAAAGCTAAGTTCACAGCGTTTTAAATAACCTAATCTGTGTCAATTTAGACTAAGGTATTCTGATACAATAATCTTTTCCAGAAAACTTTTTGATTCTTTGGTTATTAAATGTATATTCATCAAATTAACTTTAAAACAATTTTAAAATATTTGCTGGAATTCTTCTTTTGTTAGACAGTGAGAACAGTGTGAAAATTCTACTGTTTTTGTTGCCATAATAAATTTGAACTGTATAACAAACATTGTTTTAGGATTATTATTGTTGTGATAAAATACCGTGACCAAAGAAACTGGCGAGGAAAGGGTTTATTCAGCCTATGCTTCCACATCACAGTTCATCATCACAAAAAGTGAAGACAGAAACTCAGACAGGGCAGGAACCTGGAGGCAGGAGCTGTTGGGAATTGGTTCTAATGCTGTCTTAATTTGGCTCCCAAAAGCCTCTTCCAGACACGGAGGGTCCCTGCCCCCAGCTGGCTTTGATTGCTAATAAAGAATTGCCGTACAGCCAATAGCTGGGCAGGGAGATGGAGGCGGGACTTTTAGATTGCACCTGCAAGGGTCCCAGGAGGAAGAAGAGAGAGACAGAATCACCGTGGCACCATAACGGGGGAAGCCAAGAGAGCAGTTCAACACAATGGGAAAGGCGCTGCTACACTCTAGACCAGTTCCTGTTGCTTGGGATGCCGGGTTTATAGTGTAAGACGTGTCTTGTCTCAGCTAGACAGTGCTCCACGTTCTTAATGCCTATCCTGTCCGTCAGCTCCCACACCATTACTGAAAATCTGCCCGGTCCTTCCCTCGGCTCCCAAGGAACCCGTGCTTCTATGCCATTGTGAGGCCTCTTTACACTCTTCCCTACTTTTCTCTGCCATGTTATTCCACCAAGACCCTTCTGGATGGTGTTTTCATTTGCTCTTCCTGTTGAATTCCTAAGACTATTCTTCCTCTTATAAAGATACTTCTTTTGACCTTGCCTCGCTGCTAGTCACCGCTCTGTTTTTCTCATGTTCTTTGGAAACCATTAACAAGCAGGGTGCCCTCGTGGCTTCCATTTTCCTACCACTCATTCATTTCCTAGGTTTCTTGACGTTTGCATTCCATCCTTGGTTTCCTTTCTAAACATGGTTTCTTCAAAAAGTTACCAATTACCCTACAGTTGGCAACACAGTTTTTCTCCGGCCTTTATGCACCATTGAGCACAGTGGAACACGCCGTTCTCCGGTGCCTCTCCTCCTCCTTGGTGCCAGTCCTAGGCTCAGCTAGACCTCCTTTCTGTACCACTGTTAATAACCTGTTAGGTTTCAACCTGAGACAAATGGCTGAGGTGCCTACTTAACTACCAAAGCCGACCTGGCCATCAGGTTCCCCCAGCATTCCTCAGTCCCTACCAGGATCCTCCTGGCATACCCCTCAGTCTCTACCAGTTACAGGTTCCTCCTGCCTGGCATACCCCACCCCCACCCTACACTCTCCTGCTGAGGAGGCTGGGCTGCCTTTCCCTGTGTAATCCAACCATCTCACTCGATCTCAACCCACCAGCTTCCAAATAATAACACAGAGACTTATTTTTTTTATGAAACTTAGACCTTACTTTGCTATCTCCCAGAAAGCTCACATAACTTAACCATTTATTCTAATCCATGTTTGTCACGAGCCTGTTACTTCTCATTCAGTCCCCAGTGCCTCTGACTTCCTCTGTGTCTGGCTGACAAATCCCTCCCTCTCCATTATTCCCCAGAGTTCCTATCTTGGCCCAGAAGTCCCACCTTTCCTCTCCTGCCTCAGTTACTGGCTATCATCTCTTTATTAAACCAATCAGAAGGTGATGGAGAGGAGTGTCTACAGAATACTAATCCATAAAAATAACAATACCAAAGTCTGGATGGTACTCAGCTCTATGCCAGTACAGAAACCAACATTTGAATAATACAAAGACAATCTTTGCATGGTGCCCAAAAAGATTACCCCAACATCCAACCATTTTGCTCACCTGCTCCCCTTGTACCTTTGGGCCTCCACTGCTGTACCTGGTTACCCTCCTCTCTTCTCATGGCACAGTCTGGTCATATCCATACTGGAGTCTCTCAGATGTCTCTGCCTCTGGCTATGCTCTCCCTCAGATCTATAATAAACTTTCTCCTCTGCCATACCTAGGAGCAGTGGTGTTGCTTTTCCTTTTTTCTTTCCTTTTGTCACTCACCTACCATGCTCCTCCATGCTCCTTTTCCCCATTGTCCCCCCAAGGATCTCAAGTGGTACCTCGGTGTGTATTGCCCTAAACACACTGTTAGCCCAGATGCCCTTGTGTGTCTGAGGCCCACAGCAGGCTGTCCTTCAGAGGGCCTCCGTTTAAAGTTTAAAATATCTGCATATGTATCTACTCTCTGTGTGATTTTAAAATGGGACAAGACATGGAGAAGATCCCTTAATGAGGAGGTAAAGGGCAAGGGTCTCCCTGATGCCACTGCAGTAGTAAGCGGAGTTGTAGCGTTCTAACGTTAGGTAATGTTTGTCAAGTGTTGAAGGCACACCAGCTACCATCACTTAAGGGCTTACAAAGCCTTCACAACTGGACTGGGGATAGAGTTCAGTTAGTCAAGTGTTACTGGATTCAATCTACTGCATCATAGCAACCCCCCTACGGTATCATCCATCTGTAACCCCAGCACTTGGGAGGTAAAGGCAAGACAACCAGGAGTTCGAGATCACCCTCAGCTACATAATGAGTTTGAGGTTACCCTTGGCTACATGAGACCCTGTCTTGAAAAAAAAAAAAGTTTATAAAAATTCTTCTACTGTGGATGCTACTAATGCTAAACTTTTAAATGGTTTTATACACACATCATGCCATAAAATTTGACATCAATAGTTAATTATTATCCCCATTTTACAGATGAGAAAACCAAGGTCCAAGATACCCAGTAAGTAACAATGCTGGTGTTGGTATTTGACCTCATCTCTAGAAAGATGATGATGGTGACAGCTAAGTTCCTCAGCATATACATCTAGAGCTGTGCAAAATGCATACAGGTGCTATCTAACTTTTAGAAGCCTGTGACACATTACAGTATCCGGTTAAGAAAAGTTAAGTAAAATCCTCTATGTCACTGGGGTAGTAAATCATGAAATTGCCTCCGTACTTTCATCCCCATCCCCACCGGAAAGACAAAGTGAACTGAAGTGGCTAGAGTCACTTACTTAAATGTCCTGATGGTGATTCTAGCTGTTATTCAGTCATTGAGTCATCTGAGTCACTGGTTAGTGTTAGCTGTCAGTCTGAAGGCTCTAGGGGCCCAGATGAAACATTGTTTCTGCTCATGTCTGGAATGCCAGTTGACTGACTCTGTGGGCTTGGTATCATCTCGGCAGTGGAAGACTGAAGAGGACAAATATGCTGGTAGGAGGAAATGGACCCTCTACTTTCTGCCTGCCTGCTTGAGGAGGGATTAACATCACCAGTCCCCATGGTTCTCAGTCTTCAGACTTGGACTGTGTTTTGAGAGGTGCTTCTGTTTGTGGGGCTTCTCAGCCCCCATAATCAATCATATGAGCCAATTTCATACAGTGATTTCCTCTCTTTTTCTTCCTCCCTCCCTCCCTCCCTCGTTCCCTCCATCTCGCCTTCTCTCTTCTCCTATCTCCATCTCTCCTGTACTATACTTTAGAACCCTGGTTATTCATAGACGTGGATCAGCTGCCTTTGCTGTCTCTCAGGATACCTCTTGCTCTCGCCTCCCTCCCTTCACACCTGTATGCCTCCTCCTGCCATCTGCACTGGCTGGTTGTGTGTCAACTTGACACAGCTGGAGTTATCACAGAGAAAGGAGCTTCAGGTGAGGAAATGCCTCCATGAGAGCCAGCTGTAAGGCATTTTCTCAATTAGTGAGCAATTGAGGGAGGGCCCATTGCGGGTGGTGCCATCCCTGGGCTGGTGGTCCTGGGTTCTACAAGAAAGCAAGCTGAGCAAGCCAGGGGAAGCAAGCCAGTAAGGAATATCCCTCCATGGCCTCTGCGTCAGCTCCTGCTTCCTGCCCTGTTTGAGTTCCAGTCCTGACTTCCTTTGGTGATGAACAGCAATGTGGAAGTGTAAGCTCAATAAACCCTTTCCTCCCCAACTCGTTTCTTGGTCATGATGTTTGTGCAGGAGTAGAAACCCTGACTAAGACACTCTTCTACTTTCCTGACTCAGCTCCTTGCTTAGAAGCCTCCTGACCCCTATCCTAGTTCAACTTGTTCAAATAGCAGCCATATTAGAGACTCTCTCGCCTATGGTTTTTTTCTGAAACCTCCATTTGCCAATGATCCCCTCCTTTGAATTTTCCCTAATGTTTTGTTTTACTTTCTCTTACTTTAATTATTCACCATCTGTTATCATTATTTATGAAAACTCATTATTTTATTAATTAGTTATTAGGAGGGCGGCAAACATGCCATAATATGTGTGCAGTGGTCAGAGGACAACAACCTGCTGTGGTTAGTTCCTCTTTCCACTATGTGGGATCCAAGAATGGAATTCAGATTTTCAGGCCTTACCCAATGAGCTGTCTTGCCAGATCAAAACTGATTATTTTTAACTGGATTTCAACCTTCTCCTCCGCCAAGCAGTGGTGGCGCACGCCTTTAATCCCAGCACTTGGGAGGCAGAGGCAGGCGAATTTCTGAGTTCGCAGCCAGCCTGGTCTACAGAGTGAGTTCCAGGACAGCCAGGGCTACACAGAGAAACCTTGTCTCGAAAACAAACAAACAAACAAACAAACAACATCAACCTTCTCCACCAGCAAAAGAAGGCACATGAGTGATCAGTTATAGTTCACTTGCAGCAATCTACAGACTACACAAAACAGGTCGGGCAATTCCAGAAAGTATGATTCTCCCTCTATGTCAAAATTGAGGGGGGGAAATGTAGCAAATTCAGGTTTTTTAAGATTTAATTTTGTGTTTTTACTTATACAATTTACATCCTGCTTACTGCCACCTCACAGAAATGTCAGCTTTACTATTAATAGGGGGAAAAAAACTAGATTGGAAAATATGACCAAATAGCATTAGCTTTATTTCTGAAGTGGATTTATTACCCACCGGTCACGGATGAGCTAGACTTGCTGCGGCCATACCTGAGCGTGCAGAGTAGATTAGATTGAAAACTGTATCCAGTTATCAAGGTGACACAGTCACTGACCACACGTTATTCTCTCTTTTCCTAAACACATCGAGCCAACGAGTCACTCCTCTTCCAGGGAGCGAGGCAAGATGCAGCAGAGAGAGCAGTCTGTCGCTGAGCTTCTAGCAAGCTGAAGCTCTTCATGGAGATCAGAAGACTGGCCCGAGAATATAGTGAGGACGCTTGTCACGTTGGCACATTCCTTTAGTCCTAGCAGTTGGGAGGGAGAGACAGGCTGATCACTGTACTTGTGAGGCCAGCCTGGTCTACATAGTGAGTTCCAGGACAGTCGGGGTTATGGAGAGAAACCCCATCTTTAAAAAAGAAAAAAGAGCTGGGCAGTGGTGGCACACGCCTTTAATCCCAGCACTTGGGAGGCAGAGGCAAGTTGATTTCTAAGTTCGAGGGCAACCTGATCTACAGAGTGAGTTCCAGGACAGCCAGGGCTACACAGAGAAACCCTGTCTCGAAAAACCAAAAAAAAAAAAAAGAAAGAAAAGAAAAGGAGAGAAAGGAAGGCGTAAGGCAGAATGTGGTGAGATCTCCTAGGCAGAGCCAGGGTCCTCTTAACTCTCTGCATCTGCCTTCTCAGTCTTCCCTCCTGACCCATCGCCATTGCTTGGTGTCAGCCTCCACTTTCTATCAGGGACCTTCAGTGGCCACACTGGACTGAGACGCTGACAGGAAATTTTCACTGTCCTCTGTTCTAGTCTCTCTAGATCTACTTTTAGTCCCACTCCAGCCTGCCTACAGGAGCCCCTCCTCCCACCCCACCTCAGTTCTCTGGAGACACCAGATCTTGTTGTAGACTCAGGGTCTCCTAGCGATTTCACTCCAGACTTTTCAGCCTTCCCTTAGGCCACCTCCATTCCTTGTGTCAACCACGGACATATCTCATTTCTCTTATGAACACAGATACAATTTCTTTTTTTCTTTCTTTTTTAAAATATTATATATATATATATATATATATATATATATATATATATATATGCTTTATCTGCATGTACACCTGAATGCCAGAAGAGGGCATCAGATCCCAGTATAGAAGGCTGTGAGCTACCACGTGGCTGGAAATTGAACTCAGCCCAAGGCCCGTCAGCACTTTCGTGTGCTCTATCAATCTCTCTCTCTCTCTCTCTCTCTCTCTCTCTCTCTCTCCACACACACACACACACTCATCCATCCTCAGGATCAAAATTCAGGCTACATGCCTCATATTTAAATGGATACTTGTCAACATCTAAATTGATAAAGTTATGTTATTTAATTAAAAGGTGGAAAATCTAGTGTTCTGGAGTTGACTGTGTTCAAAAGAAAAACGGTATAGGTCTATCTAATCAAACACCTAAAAATGTGTTTCTTTTATACATATAGGGAAAATACCCATAAACCTAAAATCATAAAATAATAAAAATTTTAAAAAATAAAATAAAATACAAACTAACTCTAGCAATTTGTTCTAATCTTCTGGCTCCTTCATAATCTCTGGCTTTATCTGCCTCTGCTGGATCTGCACTGAACTGCATGAATTCATGAATGAACTCAGCTCCACTGCACTGTACTCACTGCACTGGCTCTCAACTGACTGACTCAACTCAACAGTCTGAACAGAAGTGACTGCACAAACTGAACTAATGTCCAACTCCCCTCTCTTCCTGCATTGCTCTTAAATAGCCTCCCTTGCCTGTCTGTTTTTGTGAGAGTTGCGCATATTCTATCTCTGACTCATTTTGTCAAATCTTTCTCTGATTCATCACCTTGTCTGCCCCTCAATTAGATGTCACTTTCAAACGTGGCTACTTCCTTCTACCAACTAACTTTACCTTGGGATTAAAGGTGTGTACTAAGGGCGTGTCTATATTCCAGCCAGAGTAGCCCTGTTGCTAAATTAAAATTCCTCTACAGTGCTCCACTGAGGGGTTATACCATCCTTCCAGTCAGCCTAGTGTTGTTCAGAACATGATTCTAATGAGTTACAATGACTTCATGTTTGCCAAGAATAATTCCTGTTTTCAAGCCAGTGGACCCTCAAATGCTTCTGACTGTGTTAGATCTTGGTGGAAACAGACATTAAGTGACTGAATCATTGGAAAGATCATTTATTACTACTGGAATCAGTGTAACAGAGAGATAAAACAAAAATATGTAACTATGACCACTGAAGCTCATCTAGAATTATAGGCCAAATGACGGGTACACACAGAACCTCTAAGACTATTCGTCCTAAAGTGTGGGACAATTACTAGTCACCCTTTTAATGAATGCTAGATTATGAGTATGTTTTATCAAATTCCCACTGTGTATTAAAAACAACAACAACAATAGCAGCAGCAGCAGCAGCAGCATGTTAATAGTGCCTCAAACAAGATTTAAAATTGTAGTCAACTTGCCGAACATCTACTTACTGTACTTTGGACAACAGCTACAATTTTGGTTTGGTAATTCCCTCTCTCCCCACTGTTAATCCACGTGGCTCCTATGCAGTTAGTTTTACCCAGAACCTCTGGAGAGGGTCACATAAGCCACACTTAGGCAAAGAGAACATCATTTTACATAGCCAATTGTTAGTTCATAAACAAGCTGCTCTTGCTGATGACAATCTCAGATTTGTTGGAGTCAACAGGGTAGCAGGCAGCATCTGTCTTGCTGATCTCTGTTCTAGCACTCTTGCTACCAAGAAGAGCCTATCACATTGCACATGGAACCTGACACAGAGATTAGTACTGAGCCGAGAAATACATGCTAACACCTGGATATTTTAATTACATAAACCAATGGATTTCCCTTTGGACACTTGTTCCTGTTTGAAAATTTTATTGTTTGATTGTTTTCTATTTGCCTAGATAACTTGTGCAATACGTCATCTTGAGCAAACACTAGCTGATTCAAGGGTTAGGCATGAAGGAAATCCCCTTTCTCTTCAGCCCATTGAGTAAATGCTGTTCTGTTCTCCAGAACGTCATGACTCAGGTGACTGCAGCCAGGTTACTGCTTCTTCTGCAAGGGAATTTCTCAACTCAGACTTGATATGCTACCTGGAAGGGGTTCAGGAGACAGTCCTGCTGCCACTCAATCACTCCACTCTCCATCCCATAGCCCCGATACTTACTGGTTGTGGGACCTTAAAAACTGCTCCCTGATTCCCGTTTCCCCTCTGTTTTGGGTGGTTCCCACTACCATGGCTCTCAACAGCTCTGTGGGGTGGTCATCACTAATGGAGGGCCTTGTCTCCCCCATGGAAACAAAGATGTCATTGCCTGTTCATTCTCTGCTCTTATATCATGATGTACACAGACTTCTGCCTCCCAAAAGAATGCAGTAAGTTCTGTAGCCATGGACACTAGCAGGATGCCCTCTAACCCAGTTCAGTTCTTATGTCTTCAGGCTTAGAACTCTGACCCATATTAGATGCCATTTGCAAGCTTCCAGGTGGTTTTACTGGCGCATCTGAGTATTAACCTGAGTTCTCACTTCCCTCCTCACCCAGTTTGATTACTTAAGTGGCTCACAGACCTCATGGAAACACATTTCCTAGTTTACTGTATGGAATATTATGAAGGATAAGGATGAAGAGATGGGCACCTGGAGTGGAGCCTGTAGGAAAGGGCACAACGCTTCTATGCCTTCTATGGGGTCTCTATTTGTTCAGGTTTCTGGAAGCTTTTTGAACCCCTTTTGGGAATTTAATTTAAGCTTTACTAGATAGCTATTAATGATTTAAATCATTAGTCATTGGAACTGACCTTAGGAATCCCTAGGGACTGTGTGTGTGTGTGTGTGTGTGTGTGTGTGTGTGTGTAGGTATTTGTAGTGTTTGGGACCAAACCCAGGCCTCAGACATCCTAGGCAGGTGCTGTAACACTGAGCAACATCCATCCCCAATCCTTGGCCTTATTTTGAAGCTACACTAAGGCTGTCAGCAAGACAACTCGTTAGCACAGGCAAAAAAAAAAAAAAAAAAAATCAGTTTGTATATTCAAAGGATTTTAGGAACTGTATGTTAGAAAATGGAGATGAAATTGAAATATTTATTTTAATTAATTAATTAATTAGGCTTTCTGAGACAGTATCTTTCTATATAGTCCTATCTGACCTGTAACTCACTGTGTAGTTTTAATTCACAGAGATCCACCTGCCTCAGACTTCCAAGTACTGGGATTAAAGGTGTATAATATCACGCCTGGCTCAAAATATGCATTTTATAATATCACAGTGAGAAAACAACAATTTTTAACATTTGTTAAGTGCACAACAATTTTTTAACATTTGTTAAGTGCACGTTAAGAGACAATCCCTGAGACTGGGGAGATGATTCAATAATCACAAGCCTGATGATTCAATGTCAGGCTCCATAAAAGTCACACACACACACACACACACTAACACATACATTGATAATAATTAACTAAAATTATTAAAGAAAGAGAGAGACCATGTCTGCTAAGAGTTTCAGATTGGCTACCTAATGTGATTAGCTCTCTCAGCAAGCCTAACATAGGTTTGATATTATGCCCATGTAATAGATCAGAAAACTCAGGCACAGATCAGTTTAACTTCCGAAACTTAACAACCAGTAATTGGCAGAGCCACAAAAAAAAAAGGGACTTCCTCTTTATTTTAATATTTATTTTAGTCTTTTTAAAGACTCCTTCAAATACTGATAATTTCTATATGATGTCAATGAGGGAAGAGGGAAACCAGGATTAGGTGTAGACCTGATGATTTGGTTATAGCAATAAAGTAGAGGAATCCAGTCCATTAGTAGGAAGATCTAATCCAGGTTGGAAAGAACAGAGCAGTATGACAACAGAATATAGTTACAAGAAAACTGATGTTTTCAACTTGTAATTACCAATGGCAAAACGCTAGGGTTCCACCCCTGCAGTCAGGTACTGTGGTGGGTCCCAGATAGGCAGACCTCTGTCCTTCAACTCTCTCTTGCTATTCAGAGGCCAAAAGCTGATGGATTCTGGCGATTAACTGCTGATGATAGCCGCTGGGGGGAAGGGGAAAGAAACATAGTTACAAAAGGTTCTTTCTTTACTCTTTGACTTAGGGACCGCTTGCTGGCCAGTTAAGAGAGGCGTGGAGTTTGTTAACTCTTTCTGAGTCAGAGAAAAAAAGAAAAAGAAAGAAAGAAGGGAGGGAAGGAGGGAGAGATGGAGAGAGGGTGTGTGTCGGGCACACAGAAAACACATACACTGGATGAAGTTGAAAAAGGGCTCTACCCCTCTTTATTGTTCTTAGATTTTATACTGTCTCACAACAATTGATCACATGGGTTTTTTTTTAAAGCATTTTTACATTCTATAAGTTCATAGTAAGTTTAAGGCAGTAGTTTGTGTCACAGATCAATAAGGATTAAGGAGTTACAGAAGAATTATTTGCATGTCTTTCCATTAAGACTAATACCTGACTAAACATTCATTATCCGTTACTAGTTCCATAAATTCATTATAAGTTTAAAGTAATAATTTTTATGACGTAAGTTCGCATGGTTTTGACAAGAAACAAATCATCTGCTTTGTGTCTTACTATGTTGAAGTCTTGTATAGATAAGCCAGGCCATCTTTTATTTTCTGTTCTTGCTCCTACAATAAATTGCCCATTCCTAGTTTATGACCTTTAGTTACCAGATAATGGCCACATTAGTAACCTAGAAAGAATGTGTTCCAGCAGGGCAGTGGTGGCGCACGCCTTTAATCCCAGCACTTGGAGGCAGAGTCAGGTAGATTTCTGAGTTAGAGGCCAGCCTGGTCTACAGAGTGAGTTCCAGGGCAGCCAGGGCTACACAGAGAAACCCTGTCTCAGAAAACCAAAAAAAGGAATGTGTTCCTTGATTGTAAATGTGTTCCAAGCCTGCTTTCTTTTCCTAGTGCAATCAGCCTGTGACTCCTGAAGGTTTTACAGAGCTTACAAGAGTTCTCTTTACAGTTTTATTTTATAGGGGGCTTGAGGTTAAATGTATCAATTCAGGAGTTCTATAAAATCATTAGCAGTAATTATGAAATCATCAATTCGTCTACATAGCATTATTACGTGAAAGTACATCTTCATATTGATTCTTTAGGAGATCTGCCCAATAAGATAAGCTGATGCCCAGGAATCATTAGGCTATGGAATAGTGGCAGGAAAGGCTTATCAACAGCCTGAAGCAATCCTGGGATGAAGACCTGGGATGGAAACCTTCATCACAGAGCATACTCACCGCTTCCTTGCAATGGTGGGCCATCTCCAAAAAACCCACTTGCTTGCCATAGCTTTTCCTAGATGGCTTCAAAGACTATGCTGGAAAGCTGTAACAATGCCCAGACCAACACATCTTCTTTTTTCTTTTTAAAGATTTATTTTATTTATATGAGTACACTGTAGCTGTCTTCAGACACATCAGAAGAGGCCATCAGATCTCATTACAGATGGTTGTGAGCCACCATGTGGTTGCTGGGAATTGAACTCAGGACCTCTGGAAGAACAGTCAGTGCTCTTAACTGCTGAGCCATCTCTCTTGGTGCCCAACAAGTCTTCTTACAGACAGGATTAGACAAGAAACTCTGCCTTGTTTCTTACTTCTTTCAGCATGTTCTCTACTTGTTCATGAATTTAGCAAACACCAGTGGTGCGTTTCTTCTGTTCCCAGCACTACTGTAGGCATGCGAACATTATCATTGGAAAGATAATCAGTGTGCCTAATCTCAAGAGCTTACCTAAACCTTGCCACCTAAACATGGCATATGAAAGGGTTAATCCTGAAAGATTGGATCCAGGATGCAGGTAGAGAAGAGATAAGGGGTGTTGCTTAATAACTATAGGTAGAGTCAACAAAGTCTATGTTGAAATACTAAGATCTTTTCCTAGCTGACTATCCAGAGTGGAAATTAATGTACTGTAGAGGACACTTCATGCAGCATTTAGTTAGTTCATTATTCTTCATCCCAGGTAGGGACACAATGATGCAAAACTATTGTGTGACGCCAATCCCGTGGAGACATAAGCAAACATCCATTCAGCTCAGATAAGGAACCAGCATCAGAACAAAGTAAGGAATCAACCAAAGTCATTAGTAAACCAATGTGTTTCATTGGGTTTAAGAGTATGGGTGAAGGGTTGTTTACAGGAGGAGAAAGGAGTCTCAAAAGCTCAAGCCAGACCTAGTGGCTCACTTCTGAGAGCTCAAGACCATGCCAGTAAGACAGTTCCTCCCCAAAAGCCACAACTCCTAATAGTGCCACTCCCTATGAGTCTGGGGGGCGTCATTCCTACTCAAACCACCCCATTTCTCCCCCTGGCCCCATAGACTTGAAGCCATACCATAATGCAAAATGCCCTTCAAAAGCCCTCAAATGGGATGTGAATGCTTCACTCCATTTAACAACTTCAAAGGTCTCCAATTTGTTTAAAAGTCCAAAGTCTCTTCTGAGCTCATGCAATCTCTTAACTGTGATCCCCTATAAAAGAAAAGAAAAGAGCAGATCACATACTTCCAGCATATAATGGCAAAATACTGCAGGATATTTGATCTCTCTGTGAGCCCCCAAGATTGTGTTATTTACTGAAAAAGCACGTTTCTAGTTGTGGTGTGGCTCAGCCCTAGTATATACTTTTAATGCGAGAACTTTCTGTTTATTGTAAACAGGCTTAAACAAAGTCAGCCATAGGTCAAGAGGCAGAGCAAGCAACCAGTTGACAGGGAGTGAACACAGGAGAAAAATGATAGAGAGTAAGAGGCAGTCAGGAGGACAGATAGAGAGGCACACAAGAAGGAAAAGGGGGGGGGGGCACTCAGTTTAAGGGTTTTAAAGACAGTGTTGTCTGTGGAAGGTCAACCGGGTGCTTTCTCTGCCTCTCTGAGCTAGCAGGCTTTCACTCCAGCATCTTGCTCCTGAGTCTTCATTGGTAAAATCGAATAATTGAGATTTTGTTTAAAATAATAGCTCAGGGTATATATTACAGTTGTAAAAGGGAAGAAAGGAGCACAGTGAGGAAATACTGGACCAAAACAAGATAAAAACTAGCAGGGCAAACTCCAAACTCTGCATGTCTGATGTCAAAATGCTCTCCAGATCTCCATCTCCTTTCATCTTTGTTGACAGCAACACACCTCTCTCTCTTGGGCTGATTCTACTCCCTCTTAGCAGCTCTCCTCAGCAGGTATCCCATGGCTCTGGCATCTCCAACATCTTGGGGTCTCCAAGGCAATGCAGGCTTCACCTTCACAGCTTCACACAATGGCCTCTCTGGGCTTCCATGCAAGGAGACCCCTGATACATGTGTGGTCTCTGTAGCTTTCCTTGGTTACAGAGGGAGATTCCATAACCCTTTCTTCTCTCCTTAACTCTGAAACCAGAGCCATGGGGCAGAACTGGTTGTTGGGGCTGGAGCATGGTGCCTTCATTCAATTACGTCTTCGTATTTCTGTCTTCAATGGTTTCCTTCACTGCCTAAGCTTAGTTGTCTCAAAACTGGATCTATAGACCAGGCTGGCCTCAAACTCAGAAATTTGCCTGCCTTTGCCTCCCGAGTGCTGGGATTAGAGGCGTGCACTACCACACAAAACTCTAAACTTTTGTTTAATTTCTTTTCACAAACTGGCAGTTTAGCTGGGTGGGATCCTGTCCTGAGGTCACCATTCCATTTATCATTAGAGTTTTCTTTAATCCGTTTGTCTCTCTCTTTAAACACAGAACTTAGCTCCACTCTACTTCCTAGTGTCCCGTTTCTTTGCATTTTATATTTTCCCTTAATCAGCTTGCTTTTTTTCATTATAGATCTGCATAAGAGCAAACACTAATAGCCACACAACATAGTCAACACTAAGTTGTTTTGAAATGTTTTCTGCTGGCCAGGAATGGTGGCACACACCTTTAATCCCAGCACTTGGGAGGCAAAGGCAGGTGGATTTCTGAGTTCCAGGCCAGCCTGGTCTACAGAGTGAGTTCCAGGACAGCCAGGGCTACACAGAGAAACCCTGTCTCAAAAAACCAAAAAAAGAAAAAAGAAAAAAATTTCTCTGCTAATGGTGTTAATTCATAATTTTTCAATTTAGACTCAGATTTTTTTTTTTTTTTTTTTTGACAAGGGCAGGAAGATTACACTCTTTGCTAAAATATCACAAGAATGATCTCTAGGCCACATACATTATAACATTCTCCTCTGAAAAGTCTTGAACCAGACCCCTATAGCTTAAATCACCCTCAGTACCATTGTCTTCCATGTTCCTACTAGTATGGCCCTTTAAATTTTGCTTAAAACATTCAACTGCTTTTCTAATCCAAAGTCCTAAAGTCACACAAAAGCATGATCAAACCTATCAGAGCAATACCCCAGTCCCTGGTATCAACTTCTGCCAAACCATTCCTGTAAGACTCTGGTGAGCCTTAGCTTACCAGGAATCCCCCAAGTGAACACCATAGAATAGGGGATCAATGCAAAAAGCAAGAGGAATTTATTGTTCCAGCATGCTGGGGTCATCCTACACACAAAAGAGGGAGAGAATGACCATGTACAGCTCTTTCAGCGAGCTTTTATACAGTTTTTAGAGCTGCAGACATTAGGCACAATGTGACTGGCAGAACAGTGTGACTTTTGAACTGATTGGTTTTTAGGGAATGTGGTAGTAGGGGCTTAATCAGTCCCTCCCTTCCAGGCTAACCTGTTTCTTTCAGGAGGGGAGGGGTGCCTATGTTTTTCAGGGATTCTGGTGGAATTTTCCAAAGTTCCTGAGCTGACCTCTTCACAAAAATTAGAGACAGACTCCACTACACCACACTAGACTGTGCTATGCATGTTGGGGACCAGTGTGGTGTCCTGTTTCCTTCTTCCTGGTAGGCCAGTGCCTACCAGACTGGCCTTCTCTGAGGATTTTAATGTTACTTAGATGATACTCAACAAAACAGTTCTCTTAGGGTTCTCTTAGATGATTTCAGTGAAACCCCTTATGTGCATATGCTTTATTTGGGATGACCAGGGACTATATATGGACTTCTGTGACAGGAAAGGAATTAGGGTAAATGTAAATCATTGGTTAGAGCTTAAAGTACTGTGAGGGCCTCATTTCTATGGAGAGGAATTCCAGGAATCCCAGGTATTAGCTGAGAGAGTTCTTACTGGGAAAGAGGAAGTTGAAATTGTAGGTTTGCCAAGAACTATGTGACCTTCCTCAGCTGGAGGGTGTGGGAGTCATGCTCCCCAGATAAGGTCAACGAAAGAGAAGCCCGGCTGGAAAAGAGAATCCTCCATTTCATGCTGTGCTCAGAGGAGCTATCTGGACATGGTAGACTTTGACCTTAAGTAGCAGGGTTTCCCAACACCAGGTTATTGACTGTCTTTGACAAGAGCCAAGTCTTCCACAGGCAGTAATGACTTTCTTAGACTTACAAGGTCCATCTGACTAATCCTGAGACTATGACCAATCAGACCACAGTTTGACCAAGACAAACTTTTGTTTTTGGTTTTTCAAGACAGGGTTTCTCTCTGTAGCCCTGGCTGTCCTGGAACTCACTCTGTAGACCAGGCTGGCCTCAAACTCAGAAATTCACCTGCCTCTGCCTCCCAAGTGCTGGGATTAAAGGCATGTGCCACCACTGCCCAGCCAAGACAAACTTTTTTGTGTGTGTCCTCCCACTTCTCACCCTCCTCTACAACCTAAGAATTATGTCAGTAGCAGCAAACACAAAGCTCTTGTTTTGCTGATATAGCTAGGCTGATTAAAGTTACTGTACAACACTATTCCTTAGTTTCTAGGGTAAATGGTTGGACATAATTTGCTAGTGTAAACTCCTACACACACACACATACACACTGGTGGTGGAGAGAGAGAGAGAGAGAGAGACAGACAGACAGACAGACAGACTATGGTCTAAGAGTCCAGCAATAGTTTGACCCCACCACATATTCCTACTGTAATGGATTGCCTTGTCACAACTCCAAAGGAGTTGGTCGCAAGGAGACCAGTTCATCCTGGGCTGAAACCTCCAAAACCAGCCTGTTCCCACCATAAGCTGATGCAGTGACAGAAAGCTGACTGATATGACAGAGAAATGTATACTGATAGGTAGTAACCTGCTAGGACTCACTAGTCTGCTAAAAGAAAGCCATGAAACCCCAAAGCTTCTTGTGGCACTGGTATAAAATTAATTACCAAAACTGTGAGTTGCAGAAAACTCAGCAAATTGTTGATCTAATGAAATATCAATATCTTGATCAGAGATTTAATCCAAAAGGACACTGGCAATCTAGTGATAGCAGTGTAAGACTCTGGGGAGCCTTAACTTACCGAAGACCCTCTGAATGGACACATGGAGTCAGAGATTGATGCAAAATGCAAGAGGAATTTATTGATTCATCAGCATGCTGAGGTCGCTCTACAATACCAAGATGGGAGGGCGACCCCTCAGAGCCCATTCAGGGACCTTAAATAGGATTTTAGAGCAGCCGCCATTAGGTACAATGTGATTGGCAGTACAGTGTGACTTTTAAACTGATTGGTCTTTAGGGAATGAGGCAGCAGGGGCTTAATCAGCCCCTCTCTCCAGGCCTACGTGCTTTCTAACCTGTTTCTTCTGTGTGCTCAGAGGGGGGAGGGGACCCTGGTGGAATATCTCAAAGTTCCCGAGCTGACCTTACATTAGCTAGACAATGTAGGCTGGCATTTATTACGCAAGTGAACCTGTACTTGAACACATATGTAAGCATTTGAATGCATTTAAATGCATGTCTTATTTAATCCTTATCCAAACTGTATTTTAAGTACATAGCCACACATATTTCAAGAGGCAAGAAAATGATTCTGGGGCATGTTAGACTAAATAGAGAATTCCTCCCATCAACATATCTTGCTATTAGCAAGACAATATGAATTGTATCTTAAATATCAAGATGAACTTGCATAAAAGGAATGGAAAATTGCTAAGCATTAAGAAAATACAGACCTCTGTGAGTTCAAGGTCAGCCTGGTCTAGTACAGCCAGGACTACAAAGAAAGAAATCCTGTCTTGAAAAAACACACAAAAAAGGGCTGGAGAGATGGCTCAGCAGTTAAGAGCACTGACTGTTCTTCCAGAGGTCCTGAGTTAAGTTCTCAGCAACCACACGGTGGCTCCCAACATCTGTGATGGGATCAGATGACCTCTTCTGGTGTGTCTGAAGACAGCGACTGTGTGCTCATATCAATAAAACAAATAAATCTTTAAGCAGGGCAGTGGTGGCGCACTGAGTTCGAGGCCAACCTGATCTACAGAGTGAGTTCCAGGACAGCCAGGGCTACACAGAGAAACCCTGTCTTGAAAAACCAAAAAACAAAAAACAAAAAAAAAAAAGAAAGAAAGAAAGAAAGAAAGAAAAAAAAGCACAAAAAAAGAAGGAGGAGGAGGAAGAGGAGGAGGAATAAAACTATAATATAATTTGGGGGTCAAGTTTTAGTTCTTGAGAGTTATGAAACTGAAATACAGTTGTTAAAACCTAGGGATTTGAACCCTAAGACTCCTCAGAAGGCTAAGGATACAGCCAGGGCAGCATCTTGGAGCAACAGTGGCTGCCAGAGCCGCTGTGGCACTGGCGGAGGTGGCACTTCCCCTTGCCATTCCTGCCCTTGATAGCCTCCAGTATGGCAGAAAAAGATGCTGCTACTCTTTAGAGGAGTGGAATGGTTGCATCCTCTCCCTCCTGGAGTTGCCTACCCAGAGACAGGCTATTTCAACAGATAACTAGTCAAGGTCTCTGCTGCTGGTAAAAGGAGAATGAAATGTCTGCCTCCTAGCTCCCAGCGGAACATCTCTGTCTAGACAATTACACTGAGGCATAGCCATAGAATGTTTGTAATAGGAACCAATGAAAGAACAGTGCAAAAGAGTAGCACAAGAAGTCCCTGAAGCCAAGGCAATTTCGGTTGATTTTTAAGACACACAAGGAAATAAGTTCGTGAATGAGGGCCAGCAGATATTCAGAGGTCATTATACTCACCCAGAACTCAGGAATACAGAATAATATGATACAGACTACAAAATTTGTACTTTGAAAATAAGTAAACACGGAAAAAGAAGAGAAACATACGGATGATACAAATTTTTTTTTTTAAGACTCAGACTTTCTTTTCTTTATTTATTTACTTTTTAATTTATTTAATATGAGTACACTGTCTCTTCAGACACACCAGAAGAGAGCATAAGATCTCACTGCAGATGGTTGTGAGCCACCGTGTGGTTGCTGGGATTTGAACTCAGGACCTCTGGAAGAGCAGCCATGCTCTTAACCACTGAGCCATCTCTCCAGCCCCTGGAAGATACAAATTTTGATGAAAAGGGGTGCACGGAGATACGGAAAGGGTCTAGACAGAATCAGGAAAAAAAAAAAATCCTCACCAAGAAGTTATGGCATCTGTTGGAGGCCCCTTATCTGTAAGTAACAGAACCAGAACATATTAATAAAAATCATTAAATATTAACCAATAAAAAATTAATAAAAATAAAAATCATCTTGGGGTAAAATGAACACTAAACCCCAAATTCTTGCCTTCCTGTGGGAAATTAGCAGAGAAAAATATATTTTTAAATTCTAAGTAAAGCAGATCTGTCTAAGATGGTAATCGTGAGCGACACAGGAGTATATTTCTTATTTATGCTTCTGATCTTCATGTCATCTGTTGGGGAAGATTATTCAGATTAGTTGGGAAACTGGTTGGAGTTATGGACTGCAGAGGAGCTAGGGAGGGATGCTGGCAATGTTTAAGAAGATAGAGTTGAGGGGTATTTCATATTTTAAAGATTTGTTTATTTAAGTGTGAGAGATTTGGCTGCATGCATGTCTGCGTGCATGTCTGCGTGCACATCTGTGTATGTATGTGTGCAGTGGCCAAAAGGCCTAAAGAGAGTGTTGAGACCTTTGGAGCTGAAGTTATGGTCAGTTGTGCACTGCTATGGGGGCACTGAGAGCCAAGCCTAGGTCCTCTGTAAGTGCTCTTAACCATGGAGACATTTCCACCTCCAGGCCCAGTATTTAAGTAGGAAACTTGATGTTTCCTCTAGTAAGCTCCCTTCTCCTTAATTGTTCCCTAACAGTCAATTTATAGATTTTTATTCTGACTTGAACAAGTATAGAGACACGGAAAGAGTTTGACCAGTCACACTGACCAGTTGGCAATAACTGAGTCCCAGGAGCACTGTTACCTTCAGCCACACCTAGATCACAGAGTTTGGGTTGTAAAATATTTTTATTTTATGTTTATGAGGGCTTTACTTGAATGTACATTTGTTCACTGCATGTGTGCCTGGGACCCACAGAAGCCAGGAGAGTTTGTTGGAACTCCTGGAACTGGAGTTATTGGAGGTCCTGAGCCATGATGTGGGTGCTGAGAACCAAACCCAGGTCCTCTACGAGAGTAGTGAGTACTCTTAACCACTGAGCCACCTCTCCAGCTCTTATCATAAACTTTTCTTAAGCAGCTTGTCATAACAAACATTATGTATAGATGGTGCATGCAAACATTAAACGCCATCTGTGTATAGGTAATATGTATGTCGTTTTATGATGCCACAGTCCCTAGACAAGGATCTATAAAGAGAGTTGTGGCAAGCATGCTGTTTTACCTGTCTTACTGTTTGACATTGCCCCACACCTACTAGGCTTCCCTCACAGAACCTCAGGGTAGCTTTCCTCTCAGACTGTGCTCTCCACACTATGTCCCATTAGAGCTCACAGATAAAACACTCAAAATGTTAGTGGACACCTGAAAGACTAAGATGTGGTGGATGCCCTGTGGTTACATGTGACCTGTGAAACTTGCTTACAGCATAGATTGTGTCTTCTCTCCTCCTAGTGTACCAGAACTTTCATGAACGCATTTAAAAGTGGGGTCACATTAGGGGTTTGGATAGCTCACTTGGCTCATGCTTTTTTACGTTTGAAGTGCACTGAATTACTTGATTTGTTTTGTCCGGCTTCTCGAACCTGAAAAAGGTAAGGACACTAACTAAAATTGGACCCTCTGAGTACTCTAGGCAGTGCGGTGAGGGACTCATGCCTCTCAGCTGCTGTGGAAAAGGACTTCGCAGGTAGAGTCACTCAACAAGAAGGGCAGCTGGGCCAGTGCAGTGACCAGTAGTAATTAATTGTACTTTGTCTCCAGTGTAAAAGCACAGTAGAGTGTGCAGTATCCTCTGATTCAAGTTGGTTTCTCTGAATGATGTAAAGGAAGCGAAAGCCTTGATTTCGGAAAACAAAACAAAGCAGAACAAAACAAAAACAAACAAACAAAAAACAACGTTGAAACAGATAAAAGCAGTAAAGAGGTTCTCCCCCACCCCTCTGTCTCCCTCCTCAGGTCGACTGCCCAGGTCTTTAAAAAAAAAAAAAAAAAAAGAGGTTAAATAATGAGGGTAGTTTAGCTCCTGTGTATCTGAATCGTGCGCTGCTTCTGCCATGCTCTACTCTGTGGAGTTTACTGCCTTTAGATGTTTGTGTTTGTAGATAACAACGAGACCTTAAAGGATCCTACATTTAAGTATTAGCAGTGGGGCTGTATGTAGTTTCTCTCTCTCTCTCTCACTTGACTCACAAGCTTTACATTAAATAACAATGAATCACCGTAAGAATGGGATTTCCTCCCATATTTGCTTTCTGATTGCTTAAAAAAGTTAAGCACAGATCTGTATTAGCTAGCTGATGGTCCTATCTTTTTTTCTTTTTTGGTTTTTCGAGACAGAGTTTCTCTGTGTAGCCCTGGCTGTCCTGGAACTCGCTCTGTAGATCAGACTGGCTTCGAACTCAGAAATCCGCCTGCCTCTGCCTCCCAAGTGCTGGGATTTAAGGCATGTGCCACCACCGCCCCGCTGATGGTGCTATCTCTACCCACATTTACTAGTCTTTGCAAAGGGCAGGCTGCTGGGATTACCACCGCCAAAAGCAATTTGAGGAAAACCAGAACCAAAAGCAGTTTGAAGAGGAAGTGCTTTTAGTTCACAGATTCTGTGGGAACTCAAGACAGGAAGCTGGAGCAGGAAATGAAGCAGAAACCAGTGAGAAAAGCTGCTTACTGGCTTGCTTGCTTCTGAAATGCTCAGCCATTTCTTAGAAAACCTAGGTCTACTTTCCAAGGGACTGTACCTCCTAACTCTCCCCCCACCCCAGACTAAATCCTCCCTCTTGGTCACAAAAGAAGAAAAACTGTGCCTGCAGGCCAGTCTGCTGGAGGCAATTCCTCAGTTGAGGTTCTTTGTTCCCCAGAGACTGTAACAATGTGGCAAGCTGACATTTAAATCAACATTCACAACAGGAAAACAACTTTCCCATACTCATTCCAAGTTCACCTTGCTATGTTGGCTACTTATTTACTTAGACAGGGATATGCAACCATTTTCAATAATATTTATGTACCTTAAAAAAAAGGCATGGTAAAACTGATATATCAATAATCATGTCAGTAGCAAACACCAGACCAACACCTAAAAGAGATAAAAGATTACATTGAACAGTTTATTCTACATTGCTATTTAGCCCGTGACTCTACATTTAATTTCCCTTCAAAGATCTATAGACTGTCTCTCAGGACACATTAGGACAATAAGATCACCTTTGAGCGCCTTCTCTCTGTGCAATTAAGTTTACCTATTTGCATCCATTTATTTATTCACCTTTATTCCGAGTGATTATCAAGTTTTGTCTAGCTTTATATAAGTGACTTTTGTTTCTGGGAGCAGAGAGTAAATATTTTGTAAAGTCTGGATTATATAGGAAAAAGCCTCTGAGGGAGAAGAAGCTTCAGGGTAGGGACTGAGGGATGCTGGGAGAACCTTGAAGCAAGGTCCACTCCACATATGTTAAGTATGCACCTCAACTGGGTCTGAATCCCAACACTGGAGAGAGAGAGAGAGAGAGAGAGAGAGAGAGAGAGAGAGAGAGAGAGAGAGAGAGAAAGAGAGAGGAAAAAGCACGGGTCACATATTCTAGAATGTTACCCCTTGCTGAAAAGTAGAGTGCTTATCTGGCATGCTCATGGTCCTGGGTCCAACTGCCAAAACTAAGAAACAAACGAATAACTTAGGCCAGCCTGGTCTACAGAGTGAGTTCCAGGACAGCCAGGGCTACACAGAGAAACCTTATCTCGAAAAACCAACAACAACAACAAAAAAGAAAGCATAACTGGAGGTGGACTCATGGGAAGGGCTTGCTGGTAATGTGCCAAAGCCCACCTCAAGATTACACTGAAAAGAAAATATTATGAGCCTGCTGAGGGAAGTGGCTTGTACCTGTCTAGACTCCAGAACCTGGGGGATGGAGGCAGAATGGTCAGACCTTAAAGTTAGATAACTAGTGAGTTCAAGGCCAGCCTAGACGTCATGTGACCTTGTCCCCAAAGCAACAACAAACAATCCGGAAAAAAAACAAAAACCAACCCCCCTCCCCAAAAAAACCCCCAAAACCCACATTGACTGTGTAATGTACTGTACTTCCAGCACTGTAATTCCATTTTTTTTTTTTTTTTTTAAGAAATCCCCTTTCTGCCGGGCAATAGTGGCCACGCCTTTAATCTTTAATCCCAGCACTTGGGAGGCAGAGGCAGGCGGATTTCTGAGTTCGAAGCCAGCCTGGTCTACAGAGTGAGTTCCAGGACAGCCAGGGCTACACAGAGAAACCCTGTCTCGGAAAACCAAAAAAGAAAAAAAAAGAAGAAATCCCCTTTTCATCCTGTGATGAACATTACCTTGTATAAATGTGACTCAGCTGACAGCCATTCTCAACTTTGGTTAAATTTAGGAATTACAATCATGACAACTAGTTCTCACTCCAGGAGAATTTTCAAATTTTGTTTTTAGATGGAATGTACCCCAGTCATTCAAAATCTCCCTAGGAGATTCTTACACCCATTAAAACTTGTGAAACGCTAGAAACCTTGCTACTGACCACAGCGGGCCACTGGTGGCCAGTTCAGTCTTTCCCTGGAAGCACCATCGTTAGCAACGCTGGATGAACTAGAGTCTGGATTTCCCTAAGCCGCCTGCATGGTACTGGAAAGACTGAGAATCAGTCTGGAAGGGATGCTTGTCTATTTTGTCTTTCTCTGATGTTAGATGGTAATTATGGGGCTAACAAAGGATGAAAGAAGAACTCAGCCTTCGAGGATTCTCTAAAACTCAGGAAAGCAGCCTTTGATCTCTAAAGCACTCTGCCGGGGAAACAAAGGGTGGATGACACAGGGAAGATCTACCCTGTAAGGCTGGAGCACAACACGTAGGCTGCCTAATACAAAATGAATGCCAGATAAACAACTCCTTTTTTGTGTGTATAAACATAAGTCCCGAATATTACAAAGAACGCTGTAATCTAAAAAACATTCACTGTTTATGTGTTTATATGTAATTTGTCTGCACATCCTGCATTTTCTTCTGCTAAATCTGGCATCTTTTTACATATTCCCAGGAGAGTCTCTCAGTTCTATCAGTGGGAAGTGGGAAAGGAAACCATACATGGCCAAGTGCCGGCCCCCAAGCTGTCTAGACTAATTGACTGTGTTGTTCCTCCACAGCCCAGATGGTCAAGACTGACTTCCCCAAGCCAGGGTGGTGACTCATTCGGCTGGAAGATTAACGGGAAATTTACTCGCTGACTCAGGAAGACATGAACCTTGGCAAACTTTTCCTTCCATTTAAATCACAAGTGGGGAGAGGGAATCCAGGGGCGGGGAGACAGGAGGAGAGGTAATGCTAAAAGGATCCGTGAGGGGGTACTGGACTGAGAGGGGAGGCAGAGATTGGAATGTAAAGTGGAAAAAAAATTAATTAAGAAAAAATTTCAGAAAAAAGTGGGGAGAATAAATGTTAAGTCCAGGAAAGTCTAGGAAAATACAGGAAAATATTTTAATACGGGAGAACAAGAAAGTTAATCACATTTTAGTTTATTAAAAACTCTTAGGGCAGTGGTGGAGCACCCCTTTAATAAAAAACAAACAAACAAACAAAACCACCTCTTCTTGCTATGTAGCCCTGGCTGTCTAGGAGCTCTGTATGTAGACCAAGCTAGCCTGAACTCACAGATCTTTTTGCTTCTGCCTCCGGAGTGCCGAGAGGCATTCACCTCTACGACCAGTTAATACTTTTTAAAAAGAAGACATTTTTGTGTTTTATTTAACCATTGTCACCCAGTATTTTTCTTGAGAATTACTGCTGTATATGCTTCCTTAGGAGATACTTTTTCAGAATACAGTTCAAGTATGTCTTTTTGATGCTGCTAACAGTCTGTAAATATGGTGTCAAAACACTAGATATAAGTATGTATAGACCAACTGCTTTTTCCTTTGTTTCTAACATAAATTTGCAGCCGTGGGCATGTGTGGATCTCAACCCATCTCCCAAGATGAACATTTGATTTGCACTCTGTCCCTGACTTCTCAGGTTGGCTTCTGTCTTTCTTTGCTCTGTCCATCAAATTTATTTTTTTACTGATTGATTGATTTTTAGTTGTTTTGTTTGTCTTGTTTTTAGACAAGGTATTCTATAGCTCAGGCTGTCTTCCAATCCACAGTGAGCCAAAAATTACCTTAAACTTCTGGCCCTCCTACCTCTACCTCCAGAGTTCTGGGATTATAGGTGTGTACCGCCATGCTTGGGTCATTATCATGTTTGATTAAGACTGTTTGTTTTAATGAAAATCACTCAAGGACAAGTTAAGGCAGAAATTGAAGTTTTCATTAGCCAATTCTGTGTGTGTGTGTGTGTATGTGTGTGTGTGTTTGCAAAATGTGGCAAAGTATTTACCAAGCCAAAATGAGTATAAAAGATTTATGAAAGACTAGACACGTGGACAGAAACACCGTGGGTGAATTTTCAGAGAGAATTACCCTCTCTGAGTAGGAATAGGGTCCTCATAGCAGTGAAGAGAATAAATCTAAACAAGAACCTAAAAGACTAGTGCAAGCAAAACTTAAGACACAAGACAAGAAACTTGAGAAAATACTTGGAAATAGAAAGCCCTCCCACGCTCAGGGATTAAAAGAATTAATACTAGAACAATGGCTACCCTATCAATAGTAATCTATAGATTCATCGAAATATCTACAAAAATTCCAGGGCCTGGAGAGGTGACTATAACAGCACTTAACCCTCTCCCGGAGGACTGAGGTTTGGTTTCCAGTGGCTCACAATGCCTGTAACTTAAGTTCCATGAGGATATGAGGTCTTTGATTTTGCTTTTTAGCTTTGGCCATCTTGTCTCTCTATATAATTTGCTCAACGAGAAAATCCTAGAACAACATATAACTGTTTTGTATTTGTATTTTTTCTTATTAAATAAGTTTATATTTGCTGTGCGTGGTAGCTTACACCTCTAATCTCAGCCCCTGGAGACAAACAAGCAGATAACAGTAACAAAAGCCCAAAGCTTACAGGGATAGTTTAATTCCTTCAGAATGTGAGGTACCCTCCCTTCTCATTCATCTTCTTCGCTCCCATTTTTTTTCTGTTGAGGTTCACCCTTTGTGCTTAAGAAAACCTTTCCTAGCCATGATATTGGCATATGCTGCCTGTGAGCAGAAGGTCCTAAAAGGAAGCCGTGTCTGGTTGTTAACAACAACAACCACAACCACAACAACAACCACCACAACAACAACACAAAAAAACTGCTGGAAGGAGTCTGTCTGCAGTGCCTAACAAACTGAGTGGACTTTCAGTACTGTGGAGAGACTGGAGTTTTGTGGGTTCAAACAGTAACACTGTATCTCGAGCTAGTGTTAGCCTTCTGGAATAGTCATTCCTTGTCCCACTCTATCTAAACTAACACATTGTGATAATAAATAAAACAACTTTTAAAAGCTGTTCATTTAAAGTAACATCTCGTGATAGTAAATAAAAACCCCTTAGAAGCTGTTAACTTAGCAGAGCAACAGCTTCACCTATCCAAGAACTGAGAACGTCATCTGACAACATTTTAGGACTATTAAAACTTACCCATCTCTGGTCTACAGAGTGAGTTCCAGGACAGCCAGGGCTACAGAGAGAAACTCTGTCTCAAAAAATAAAAACAAAAACAAAACAAAACAACAAAACAACAAAAAAGTACCCATCTCCAAGTATTTGCCTCTATGAAATGCAGTTCATTTTAAACTTGCCTTGATTTATAATTTTCTTTGTTCTGTAAAACCATAAAAACTTTATGAAACTACTTTCTCATCGGAAGACAGAATTTTGGGGTAACCTGAATCTATGTTCCCTAGCTATGGCATAGAATAAATGTTCCCAGGGCCATGGTCTAGAATACAGGATCTAGAATAAACCATGCCTTTTAGTTCTTTGAGGTAAGAGCTGTGTCTTTCACTGACATACTTTTAGGGAACCAATCTATTTCTAGAAAATTTAAGGAACAACTTCCATCTCAGAGAAAAGTCCATAAATGACACATTCTGCAAGTTTCACAGCGTTGCAGCTGTTGCTCATATCATGGTGAGTTCTCAAAGTATTTTAAGGAACATATTTAAAGGAAAATAAATATTGTCACACATGCTTGCTTGACATTCCCAGAAATCGAGACTATTTCTCCATACTTGGTCTACAATTGTCTCTCACTTATGCCCAATATATTGTGTGGCGAAGATGAAATCGTACAAGCAAGCATATGCCTCAGAGGGTATCTTAGTTGATGTTCTGTTGCTGTGAAAAGATACAATGACCATGGCAACTCTTACATAGGAAAGCATTTATAGTTTCAGAGATTTAGTTCATTATCTTCATGGTCGAGTGCATGGCAGCAAGCAGGCAGACGTGGTCACACACTTCCTCTGACAAGGCCATACCTAAATCTCTGCCAAGTAGTTCTCTCTCTCTCTCTCTCTCTCTCTCTCTCTCTCTCTCTCTCTCTCTC
>JADRCH010000300.1:317639-350035 GCA_019843965.1 Rhynchomys soricoides
CTCTCTCTCTCTCTCTCTCTCTCTCTCTCTCTCTCTCTCTCTCTCTCCCTTTCTTTCTGAAACAGGGTTTCTCTGTGTAGCCTTGGCTGTCCTGGAACTCACTCTGTAGACCAGGCCGGCCTCAAACTCAGAAATCCGCCTGCGCCTGCGAGTGCTAGGATTAAAGATTAAAGGTGTGCACCACCAGTGCCGGGCTCAAGTAGTACTCTCTAATGACCAACATTTAAATTCCTGAGCCTATGGGGCCCATTCATATTCAAACCACCTCAAGCAGCTTTCAGATTCTATCTTTTGGCCTCAGGACACTTTACCCTTTTAAGGCTGTGTTGGGGAGCCGCTCCAGGAGTCAGAAGGAGTCATGAGGAGAAGCAAGGTGTCACCCTGACATTAGCATTACTCTGCACATGAAAGAGGTCAAGATAACATTTCATAGAGAGTCCAATGCCCTCTTCTGCTCTCCTTGGGCATTACACACATGTGGTGCACAGATCTACATTTGAGCAAGTCATATAAAATTGAAAAAACAAACAAAAAAACTTAAAAAAAAATCATGAGAACTAATAGTTGTCTGAATTCCCTAAGTCTGGTCTTCTCAGGGTGTGTGCACACCCACATATGCATGTGAGTGTGTGTGTGTGTGTGTGTGTGTAGAAATAGATAACTAAAAAGGTAGAATGCTCAAATTTCAGTGTATCCTAAAGTCCTCTAAAGGAGCTACTAGCCAGCTCCTAGTACACCCTCCCCCCATCCCCCCACCTCATTCTCACCCCCAACCCCCTACCCCTGTCGGGGGACTGATAGGCCTGCTTTGGGAAACTGCCATCACAGTTTCAAGCAAGGACAGCACATAGAGAGTGCCCTCAGAGCACCTTGAAGAACCCACCCTAGCCAGAATTTCTTTAGCATGGCAGAGGCCTGAAGCAGCCATCCTGTGACTGTGTTCCCCACCTCCCCCAGACACTGAAGTTATGTAGTATGTTGTGTGTCACCATCATAACATGCAAGTACCCCAAGTGTAGACAGTATTATCTTTCAATTTCTTTCTTTTTCTTTTTTTCTTTTTGGATGCCACTCAGGTTGTCCTTGAACTCACTTTGTAGACCAGGTTGGTCTCAAACTCACAGAGATAAACCTGCCTCTGCCTCCCAAGTGCTAGGATTACAGGTGTGTGCTACCATGCTCAGCAACATCTTTCTAATGTTTATGTGAAAAATAAAATCAAGCACACACATTGTAATAGGGTCCCCTAGAGAAATAAAAGCAACCAAATGAACTTGTATTATAAAGGGGATTTATTCGCTTGGCTTACACAATAGCTGCAGAGTCCAAAATGCTGGATGCCTAGTCAGTTGTGGTGCTGAAGTTGTGGAGGATTCCCGGAGAGCCCATGGTCTTCAGTAATCTAGCTTCTGTGGGTGATGCAAATAGTCGGAGAATTTAGATGTGACCATTTCCATTGTCACAGAATGTACTTTTGAAATACTTTATCCCTGTCCAAGAATTATCCATTCTTAGCTTACTTTCCTTCTTCCTTCATTTTTTCCTTCCTTCTTTCCTTCCTTTTTTGTTTCTTTCTTTTCCAGTCAGGGTTTTTCTGTGTAGCTCTGGTCTTCCTGGAACTTGCTCTAGACCAGGTAGGCCTTGAATTCAGATCCACCTGCCTGTGTCTCCGGAGTGCTGGGATTAAAGGTGTGTGCCACCATCACCAGGGTGAATGTCATTTACTGTTACATTTTGGGCCAGCCACAACCATGATTAAGTTATCCTTAAAAGTTTCTTTCACAAATTTGGACGATACTGGCTTAGGTCTATACAAATATGAATGAATGAATGAATTATTTTGAGACAGGATTTCTCCTCTCCTGGACTTGCTTTACAAAGCAAGCCTGACCCAGGCTGGCCTTGAACTCACAGAGATCCACTTACCTCTGTCTCCAGAGTACTAGGGTCAAAGGTGTGGGATACAATACTTGGCTTCCTTATAATATGTATTTAAGATAATTATATGGAAATAGAATAGCCTAGTGTGCTGGTGCATACCTGAATCTTAACACTTAGGTGGCTGAAACAGGAGGACTGTGAGTTCAAATCCAGCCTGGGTTACATATGTTTTGTGGTTTTTGTTTTGTTTTGTTTTGTTCTGTTCTGTGGCAGTGCTGAGGATTGAACTCAGGGCTTTATGAATACCAGGAGACACTCTACCACTGAGCTATATTCACAGCAGTGTGGGCTACATACTGAAATCCTGTCTGAATAACAACAACAAACAATAGAAACAGCAACAACTAAAATGAGGTAACTGGAGTAAAAAGTAACAACGTTAGCTCAGTTCCAAGACTCTTATATCTAAATGGTAGAGTTAATTTGGAAACTGTCTTCATAGTCGTAGTTACTACTTCAAAACCAAAAGGAAAAAAAAATGTAAAAAATGCTAAACCTGTGCCAAGCCTTTAATTCATTTTGCTCCTGAGATCTAAGCCTAATTCAATTATGTAATTAAGATCTCCATATTAGTGAACATAACAATTTCCTGTTAAATCCAAATATTTAACATTTCATGAAAATCCCCTGGCACATTTCCTTGATGATAGGTAGAGATTCTAAATTATCCCTCTAGCTTTAGGGGAAGTAATGGTGGAGACTCCAGAAAAAGCCCCAAGTGAATCATTTAAAAGGTACAAAGCTAGGGAAGGGACCAGCCCACTCAAAACCTAGAGAATCACTCACAGGAACTTAACGCATACTTGTTGTGTGAATACCAGCCATTGGAGGACCTTCCACAGAGTGTCTCAAACTCTGTAACCAAAAAGTGAGCTTATATATATTTCCATCTAACCCAGGCAAGAATACAAATATTTGGCTTCACTTTAAATATCTTATTAAGAAAACTAAGGTGGATGTATCGGTTAGTCTGAGGTTATTGAGAGATAGCTCAGGAGTTATGAGCACTTGCTGTTCTTCCAAAGGTTCCCAGCACCCCCATGGCATCTCAAAGCAATCTATAACTGCAGTCCCATGGGACCCAATGCCCTCTTCTGATGTGCAGAAGTACATGCATACAAAACACCTATATACATAAAACAAGTAAATTTTTTTGTTGTTGTTTTTGTGTTTTTTAAAATTTATTATTATTGTTGTTGTTGTTGAGACAGGGTTTCTCTGTGTAGCCCTGGCTGTTCTGGAACTCTCTCTTACACCAGGGTGGCCTCAAAGCCAGAGATCTGCCTGCCTCTGCCTCCCCAGTGCTGAGATCACTGCCTCACAAAATAAAATAAATTTCACTCTTAAACAAAAAAAGAAAGAAAGAAAAGAGAAAACGCGATTGAAAACTTAAATAAATAGCAGTTTAAACAAGTATAGAAGCACTATTTTTTCTTGCATGTACATTGTAAAGACTTATAATCCAAGGCTGTGAATGCAGATTCACAGTTATCAGAAACTCACTCTTTCTGTTCTGTGATTCTTAGACCATTACCTCCATTGCTAAGTATGCTTTCCACACTCACAAAGCCGTTGTGTAGCTCTACTTACAGCCAAGCTGTAAGACAAGAGGATATAGAGTCCCTGATAATTATGGTACCCTTTCTTCCCACCAACTGTTTTGAAGATCCCCCTGACAACTGATATCAGCATCTCTGGCTGTCTCTGCCGGAACTTCACCTGCACCCACACTATCATTTGTAAAGGCTTCTGGTTACAAGTATTTACTTTTATCATCAACTTGAAGGAAATACATTTTTAGAAGCTTGACTTATAATCTCTATGAACAACAAGGTCATGTTTATACAGAAAGAAACAGGAGGGGGAAAACATTAGCTATCATTTGTAGACTTGCTGGCCACAAACTATCCTATTGTTCTATTTATGAGTCACAACAGAAGCATAAGTGGCTGAAGAGCTGCGTTCTTCTGATGTTTTAGTTTAAAAAATTCTGAAACAGGCATGGTGATGCAATCCGGTAATCCTAGCACTTGGGAAGCAGAAACAGGAGGATCAGGGGTTCAAGGTAATGACCTTGAGAATGCTCAACTACATAGAGAGTTTGGGATTAGTCTTGGATTTATGAAGCCTTAGTCAAAATGGGGAGTGGATACACAGAAGTTCCAAGTTGAGGAGAGTGGCTCACTCTTGTAATTTCAGCACTTGGGAAGCAGAGACAGGAGAATTGTGAATTCCAATTTAACCTGGGCTAAAAATTGAGGGTGTCTACTAGCTTACCCCACTTTTAAAAAAAGAAGACAGAAAACAGACAAACAAACAAAAAAACCCGAAATATTTTGTTAGCAAGTTCTAAACATACCGAAATGCTCAACTTTCTGTGTTTAAGTCCTAATTAGATTGTTCAGTAGTGGAAGAACATGTGTGGAGAAGCACATAGAATAACTTCCAGACCTGGAATTTTTGTGGTTAAAGAACTGTATTAAATGGGATTTAAGAGAATATGGCCACATACTTAGAATAAACTCTGTAGTTTATTCACATTTTAAGAACAAGTCTTGGGGGCTGGAGAGATGGCTCAGTGGTTAAGAGCACTGACTGCTCTTCCAGAGGTCCTGAGTTCAATTCCCAGCACCCACATGATAGCTCATAACCATCTGTAATGGGATCTGATGCCCTCTCCCGGTTTGTCTGAAGAGAGTGACATTGTACTATATAAAATAGATAAATAATTCTTTTTTTTTTTTTAAAAAGAACAAATCTCAAGTAGTTATCATTTAAGATAATGCTGTAATTTTTCATTTCCATTCAATAAAAGACATGATTTAAAATTTGTGTATGATGACCATCTGAATGGGACACGGAAAATCCCAGGTTTGTCTTTGGTGTTTAGAACTGAGGGCACCTGTCTGACCAGCAGTGTGGTTTTCAGAAAGAGATGCAGAGAACACTGGAAATACACAGAACATTCTTGCTATTTATGAATCACTGTCTCCCTCTTAAACCCCAGACTCTCATCCCAAATGGTGAGAAGAAATGAAAAAGCAGCCGCAGGATCTTGTGTAGGTATCCACGTACGATTTCCTGTCTCTGAGATGGCTTTTACATAGGTGTTAGCCTGTGGCTGGTAAGATCTCCCCACAATTACGATTCGTATCTTTTAAATTTTAAAAATCAAGTTGATTAATCCAATTAAGGCTATACACAACACCACACCTGATTACTTGTGTTATTAGATAAATGTATGCTGCCACTGAGGTACTTTTCTGCTGTTTGAGACAGGGATCTCTTTATGTTGACTGGATTCAGGGGATGCGACTGCCTCTGGGCCTAGTCTGTGACTGATTTTTAATAACTGTTTTGGGAAAATAGTTCAAATTCTCTACTACCTTACTTGGAAGTATGCAAGGACTATGCAATTGCATTTATATTTTGTCATTTTGTCCTCTTCACCAAATTCTTTTTCCTCCTCCTCTTCTTCTTTCTTCTTCTCAGGAGAACTCTTCCTTTTTCTCCTTCTCTTCCTCCTCCTCCTTCCTTCTGAGACAAGGAATTACCTGTAGACCTGGCCAGCTTGGAACTTGCTACACACACCAGATCCTCCTGCTTCTGACTTCCCAGTGCTAGGAGCAAAAGCATTTGCCACCACGTTAAACAACCCACCATACCTGGCACATTCACTAAATTCTTTAGCACTTGATATACATACAACACAGGAATACTGAGCAAATATACAAAAACCTTATTTTGTGTGCATGAATGTGAACTCTGTAGATGTCTGATACACATAGAGACCAGAAGAATTGGAGCTGGAGATACAGACCCAACACGTGACCCAACACGTGGGTGATGAATCGCTCTTCCAAGAGCAGCAAGTGTTAAGCTCTGAGCCATCTCTCCAGCCCCTAGCTCTGAGCAAACTTTACTCTTTAGTCATTCACTGATTGAAAAGTTTATTGATTAGGTGATAAAACTAGAAATGTAAAGAAGCAGGTCAAGATGTTTGTTCTGAAGGAACAGCCAGTCCACTGTTGTCCAAAGCAACGGAACTGCAAGGGGTCTTATTTGTATGGCCCGACTTTCTTCTTCCAGTTCTAAAATCATGTCTACCTGAACTTCCTAAAGTAATGATCATCGGCTTTCCAAAACCTTGTCCCACCAAGCAAGAATCCAAGAATAGCCGGGCAGTGGTGGCGCGCCTCTTTAAACCCAGAACTTGGCAGGCAGTGTGAGTTCTAGGCCTGGTTTATAGAGTAAGTTCTAGGATACTCAAGGATACACAGAGAAACCCGTTTGCTTCCCACTACACCCCACCCTCGAAAGAAAGCAAGAAACAGAAAAGAGAAGATCAGATCCAAGAACAGTCTTGAAGTTTTCTGGGTGGATTTGAGAGGCTCACCACTTTAACCTTTGCCTTACAGCGTTTTTGTCAGCCAGTGAGATCCAGTTGTACACACCGCATCCGGGAGGAGCTGTGCTACCCCTCTGGGAGTTTATAATTAAGTTCAGTGAGTGGAGGATGGAAAGGGAGGTAAATGGCATATAATTACATAGTTCTGTTGGTAAGCGCCTGCCGGGCTAAGTGGCAGAAGTAAAGTGGAGCGGATAAAGCTTTCCTCATTCTTAAACAAAAGTCTCTCAGAAGTGCCTGGAGGAACCGGGGAACGAGGTGTGCCTAGCTCCCTTTCTTTTAGTTGTAGCCAGCCCCCGGCTTGCAGGGCTCCGGCTGGAGGCGAGCTGCCACTGCCCCCTGGTTTTTTGGATCTGGGCCGCAGTCCCGGGGCGATCTCGGAGGACCGGTCGCCAGCGCGCACGGAAGTGCGCTCGGCCTTCTCCTGTGGGAGGCCACCGTGAGCGCGACTTCCTCTTTCGGCGGGGCGGCCCGGCCTCGCCGGCTCCTCCTCCTTCCCGGCCTCCTCCCCCAGCCCGGGCAGCTCCCGGCCCCGAGGTACGGCGCTCGCCCCGCCACTCTCAGAGCCAGGCACCGCGCGAGCCGAGCCAGAGCCGGAGTCCCGCGTCGGACACCGCGCCTCGTGGGTGGCCGTCCGGCTCAGCCTCGCGCCGCCCCGCCGCCCTTGACCTCAAGCGCACAGCACAGTACCGCCGTTCGGGCGCGCGCAGGCGGCGGGCCGCGGCCACCGTGCACCGGGACAGGGACTGTAGTCTTTCAGCTCTGCGCCCCGGTGATGGCTGCTCCCGGGCAGCTGCTGCTACGCCCTCGCCCCGGCGGCCTCCTGCTGCTGCTGCCCGGCCTCCTGCTGCCCCTCGCCTACGCCTTCAACTTGGACGTCGAAAGCCCCGCCGAGTACGTCGGCCCGGAGGGAAGTTACTTCGGATTCGCCGTGGACTTCTTCGTGCCCAGCACGTCCTCGTAAGTGGCCGCGCTTGAGTCCGCAGGCGTCCCCTCCCCCACCGCGCGCCCTCACTCAGCCGATCCGCACCCAGCCGCTGGCTCCCGGGTCCTCCCGGCCCCAAACCGCTCTACGGTCTCCATCCCGCGGCTGGCCCAGGTCCGGCTTGGATGAAACCTTTGTGAGGATGACCTAACCTGGCACTCAGCATCCACTTTCACACTGTCCCCAACTTCTGATTGGCTGGGGACAGTGCGAAAGAGTTCTGAAGGAGCTCTGTTAAGCATCCAGGAAAAGTGAGAAATCCGTTCAGGCTCGTCCTGCGGGACTTTTGGCCGTCTCTGTCATTCCGTGACTTGCTTCACTTGGTCCCAGGTTTTTTTTCCCTCCCTCTTCCTAGTGCTTTCTGCTCTCTGAAACTAGCCCTTCTTCCCTTCGTCTGTTTCGCTCGTCCCCCCTACCGCCCCCCCCACTTCTCTTCTAGACACTCGGATGACTAAAGTGACCAAATTGTTGCACTAAATTGTAAAGGACCGTGAGACCTTTGCGCATTTGAGGTCCACTAGATGAATGGAATGCGTCATCTGCTCCTTTTCTAGTCCACTATTTAGGTCATTGTTCAGACAGAATGAGGGTGTTTGCTGAGTTTTCTCTCGCTACAGGTCACTTCAATACTCAAGAATTCAGCAGGTCACGTAAGCTTTCAAATTACCCACGTCCTGTGTTGCAAGGTCCCTGAGGATTTGTCACGGTTATTGTCGTTTTTTTGGATTAAAGTTGTCTTTGACACAATGCTGTCATCATTCTCATCCCTACTAGTGTTAGGGACCCTGATTTAATTGATGTGTTTTTAATGTTTATTACATCGTTTTTTCCAAGAAACGGTTAGTTTGGTTATTTCTTAGTGCTCACAAGGGGTAACAACACATTTTTCTTACCACAATTTTCCCCCCCAAGATTTCGTTTTAGGGAGGTGCGAAGCATAATTTTGATGGATAGGCGATACAAGGTTCATTTGAAGGTGACTAAGTATTTGTCTGATGTTGTTAGGGCAGCCTTCAGGATTTGTCACCGTTTTCCTGAGCACTGCTGAGTATCATTGGTACCAGTCCTTAAAGCAACACATATGTAGCTTGGGCGGAATCTGCAAAAAATCGACACTGTATATGTAACACACGATTTGATTCACACTGATAATGCTTTCTGTTAGACCTGAGCTCCCATTCGCCAAAACGATAGAAGCACCAATTGCAGACATTTAACAACTCACACCATATGTGATTGATCTCTTTGTGGGGTTGGAGTAGAGCCCCCGATCCTACCCAGGGGCCCTGGCTGCTGAGTCTGTGTTATACCTCTGAGCTACAGCCACACCCACTCTATCTGATCATTTTAGTTAGCTCACCGTTTAAAGGTTTCTCCTTTCCGTGTATTTTTTTAAAGTGTATGCTTTTTATATCATGGGCACTGTACTTGTTCCCTGGGTGCATCCTTTAGATTTAATTATACAGAAATTTTCTGACTGAAAATATATTCTTTGCCTTACATCAGGAATTAACATTTAAATACTTCAGAGTTGATGGAGTGTTTTGCAAATACTATTAATTCTTTTTTTTTTTCTTTTTCTTTCTTTCTTTTCTTTTTTTTTTGGTTTTTGGTTTTTCGAGACAAGGTTTCTTTGTGTAGCCCTGGCTGTTCTGGAACTCACTCTGTAGACCAGGCTGGTCTCGAACTCAGAAATCGGCCTGCCTCTGCCTCCCAAGTTCTGGGATTAAAGGCGTGGGCCACCACTGCCAGGCTGATAGTTACTATTGTTGATTGCAAGGAATGTAACTAATCTTTGGAAAACAATGGATATGCTATAAGCTCACACAGTCTCATGTTTACAGGAACTTGTGCATGAGTTTTAATAGTAAGATATTATGGAACTTGAGAGATTGCATGTTGTATTTTGAAACAGACACTAGCAACTTTGGTACCAAGAGACCAGCCTAACATAAAAAAGAAAGCAACTTTGAGGTGCCTTCCGTCTCAATACACCTAAACAAAGGTTTATACTTACTGACTTTTCAATGAAGATTATTATAAAATTGTACTTAATAGAAAAAACAAACAAAATTCCAGATGGTAGCAGCACATGCTTATAAATCCTAGCACTCTGGAACCAGTCAGGTGGATCTCTGAGTTCGAGGCCAGCCTGATTTACAGAAAGAATTCTGGGATAGCCAGGACTACACAGAGAAACTCTGTCTTGAAAAGCTACCCCACTTTACCTGCCAAAACCCCCAGCCACACAAAAATTTTGCTTAATATTGGCAAAGGCACTTGCACATTCAGCAAGCATTAGAATCCACAGTACTGTATTATCATTATCAGTTGATATATTGATATTTTCTTTTTTCCCTCCCCTTCCCTCCCTCCCTCCTTCCTCTCCCTCCCTTTCTTTCTTTCTGTCTTTCTCCTTTTTGAGATAGGTCTACACATTCTGTAGACCTCGAACTCAGAAATCTGCCTTCCTGTGCCTCCCAAGTGCTGGGATTAAAGGTATGCACCACCGTGCCTGGCTTATCATAAACTTTTAAAGGAAAACTAGGTAATCAAGTGTTTGTTAATAAAAGAGCTCCTCCCATGTGAAAAAAATATTGATTAATGAGGAGAGTAGCAGTGATCCTCACATATTCCAGTTTCAGAAATCTAAATACTATGGAGCATGTTCATTTCTCCCTTTTCTTATAGAAGATTATGAGTGATAATATCATCTCCATATTGTTATAGGAATGAATGCATTGATACTCATTAAAAAGAAGTGTTAAGCAAAACTCCCAGGGTGAAGTTGGGCACTGTGGTATACACTTGTAATCTTAGTACTTGAGAGGTGGTGGGAGGAGGATCAGAAGTTCAAGCCCCAGCTATGTGCTGAGTTCCAGGCCTGCTGGGGTAACTTGATGCTTTTCTCAAAACAGAAAAGGCCCTAGTTTCAGGTTCTTTGTCGCCATTAGAAACAATATTGCAGATAGCTGTGGGTCAGTTAGCCCAAATTAGCTGTGTTAGGTCGGTTTGGCTAAAAATGAATTATATTTGAATCAAGAGAAGTTGGTGACACCTGCATTTCTATTAATGGAGCACTCCTTTCTCTGTTGCCCTGGTGATCATTTCATATTCCTCCCTCTCATTTTCTATTTTACTTTGTCTCTTCTAGTGCACTCCTCTGAGATTAGTCACTGCTCAGTCACCAGGCGGAAGGACTTACAGTCTCTTTCCTTGTTAATGTTTCCTTGCTTCTTGCTTTGCTTTCTGCTTCTGTTTCTTACTTGAGCCTGGGTCTGGGCAGCTCAGAGCTTCTTGAATCATTCTGCCTATTATTTGGAGGATAGACCTGCAGAACGCCTTTTATGTTTCTACTGGTTATCTATTTCCAAAACTTTTTGTTTTTTTAAATCTTGATATTTTGTTGCTAAATTCTTTGAGCAGTAGTCCCGTTGGCAGAGGAAATACAAACCTAGATTAAGGCCTCCCAAAGGAAATTGAAAAAATTTCCATGTTGTAACCATTGTCACAATACCTTAGAAAATGACTGAAAGTAGTGTACATACCTAAGTCCCAGCACTCAGGACGCTGAGGCAGGAGAGGATTGTCACAAGTTTGAGGCCAGCCTGGGTTCCAGGATGGCTAGCTTTGGCTACAGAGTGAGACCTGGTCTCAAAAATACACCCCCACCGAAAAAAAAAAAATAAAAATAAAAATAAAAAAAGAGCCTGCAGTCTGTTTTGATAAACTTGAGTCTCACTAGGACTGTGTTGGTTAACTTTTCTCCATCATAAGTAATACATCTGGTTAAAGCTCAGTCTTTACCATTTGGAAAGCAAATCTTAGGTCTGTTACTTTTGGTTAAGGTCATAGATTTATTGGGTGGGTGTGATGGTGGACTCCTTAATTCCTGGCCCTCGGGAGGCAGAGGCAGGGAAATGCCTGTGAGTTCCAGGGAAAATGTATGAAATGTGGTTGTTACCGTTTCCATTTTACTTTTCATAGTTATCGGCCTGAAGCATTTGTAGATCAAATCTGAAACTTGAATTACACCTCAACTATTTTATACACATTTCCTTTTATGTATATAAATAGTATTTTTCCCCCAGGGGTTCCCATTGGTCACCTCAGAATCAGCTACGTATATGAAACATGCTTTATCTTGGATAGGTCAGTGCAGAAAGCAGCCAAAGAGCTTGATTCATGTTTGGAAACTTTGGAAAGTTTGGAAATGTACTTGTCACTGTCTGGCCAGCTGCCCTGCTTGGTAGCCAGACTTCCATTCTGTGAAGCAACTGCCCTTCCTGTTCTGCACTGGATAGGAAGCACAGCTCAAGGGCATCCTCACAGAGTGTCCCATGGTTTGTCTCTTTCCCTTCTTTCTCTTCCCACCCCCACCAGAACTGCTTTTTCCTCCCATTTGCCTTTCGTCACTCCCCCAACCCCCTTTCCTGCTGCTTCCTAGCATCCTCCCACTCCTTGGCATCACATGAATAGCACACTCATTTCTGGAATCCAATAGAGGCATTAGTACAAATTAATAGAGTTACCACATAGTGCTAGTGAAGGTATGGCTCTTGGTCATGGTCTTGGGCAAACTTTTTTTTGGAGTGAGATAGAGTCAGCAAGGAGAATGTTGAAGGCATGTTGGATTTTTTGTTGCTTAGCTTCAAAATATACATGCTCTTCGGTGAGGTCTTACCAGCCCCATGCAACTTTGAACTGGCTCCCCACCTGTCCGCTTTGTCAGGAAATGGTGTGAGCCAGTTTTCCTGCCCTTTGCTTTGACTCTTTTCCTTTGAGGTAATTATGTGAGCATTAGTGGCTCTTTGAGAAGATCGAGGAAAGAAAAGCTCCTTTAAAAGCAGACTTTAAATTACTTCCTATTTCATCAGGAAATAGCTTATTAATTATATCAACTGCTGTTTTGATTGCTAATGGCATCATTGTGTATTGTTTCTAAGCCTTCAGACATTGTCTGTTTTCATTTATCTACTGGCTACCTGAGAAAGAATTTCAGTATGGACAGAGCGTTGTACCTCTGTTCTGGAGAACTGAGAACAGATTTCAAGTGACCGCTCTAGCTGACTTGCCTTGTTTGTAGTCGTCCCCCTCCTGTTTGCACTGGGTGCTGCTTGTCACATTGCAAACAACTTTTCTATTCTGTTGCCTCTTTTCCTATACTTGGACTGCTGCAGGCAGTCGGCAGGCAGTTTTAGTTGACTTTTAAGTAACATTACTTGCTTTTTATAAAGTGTTTCATTTATGGGCTTTGTTTTTTTGTAGCATAAATAACTTTTTTAGTCCTTAATTATTTTTCCTCTTCCTCCTCCTCCTCCTCCTCCATCTTCTCCTCCTCCTCGTCTCTCTGAGTAGCGCTGGCTGGCCTATCACTCACTCTGTAGACCAGGTTGGCCTTGAACTCAAAGATTTATCTCTGCCTGCCAAGTACTGGGATTATAGGCGTGCACCACAGCAGCCGGCTTCCTTAATTTTCTTAGCATCTTTTTACCACCCTGTGCTCTCCAGTCTATGAGAATATTTATTTTTTTTAATATATAACTTCCTTTTAAGATTCTTTATTTTTCCAGATTTCCATTCGTCTCTTTTAAAATACTTAAGTATCTTAAAAGTAACCTAAGAATTACAGTGATATTTGTATAAAAATCCTGCTTCTCATATTTTTAATTTTTATTGTTTTTTAATCACTAACCTGGGATTAGACTCTGACAGTTGTCACATGTTCCTTCTTTTTATTATTCTTCCATTTCTACGCATTTCACCAGTGGGCAAGATTGCACATGAAGGGATGTGTCGGGAAACTGTTGAGCATCGATATTAGCTCTTCTAATTACCATCCTTTCATGCCTGTAATGTGCGGACAGCCTGATGAAAGCAGCTGCCTGGTTCCTGGACTCCTCGCAAGCACTCAGGCTGTGTGCTGGCAGTAGTGACATTTTTATTCAGTGTTCTCTCCTACTGTGCCCTTTCTTCAGCCTTAGCCAAAGGCTGTCCCCTAATAACCAAGGAGTGCTCACTGTTTTACAGTTGTCAAGCCAAGAAGATAGCTCAAGTACAAAACCAAATAGAGTTGTTACGTAAGGAAACTATTAAGGATAATTTAAATAATCGAGTGATCAGGAAAGCATCGTTTCTGTGACCCAAGAGTTGATGGAGTACTTTGGACTTATTGGTACGTAGTCAGTGTAAGACAGAGACCTATAGCTAATGAACGTGCTGTTACTTGCTCAGGCAGAAGGGTGAGTTAGAGCCCTGCATTCAAATAAGCACTTCCTCATAAGTATTGTTTTGGAAAAAAAATTATAGAAGGCACTGAAAAAAAATGTGCAAAAGACGCTCCAGAAGTGAGTTGCTTGTGGGTGGCTAATCTGGGAAGCGGCTATTCCAATTTGGATCCTCATTGGTCCACACACCAAGGGCTCGTATATATCGGTGCTCTGATGGCCACTTTAAGAGCTCTGAAGGAAGGAAGTCTTCAAGGTGCAGACTTTGACAAGCAGTGCATAGATAGTCCCAAGTTACCAGATCACTGACTACTTTATGACTCAGCCTTCTCCTGATCCCAAAGCTTGCATTTCAGCCTTCATGTGCTCAGAGAAAAGGGTAGAGCGTAGGAAACACCGGGTACAGTCATCACATTTGAGCCTGAAGGTTAGGGGAAGGGATGTGTGCTAGACTTGACAGCATCACATAGAGGGAGAAGGAACGGATCTCCACTCCATCCCCAGTGGAAGGACAGCATCCCACAGAGGCTTACGTGTCTGCCGCTGTGTTAAAACATCAAGGCCAGAAGCAGCTTAGAAAAGGGAAAGCTCGCATGAGCTCAGGTGGACTTGTGGTTCCAGTGGTATAGTCCACATAGGGGCAGAGACATGAGGCGGAGACATGTGGTGGAGACACGCGGCAGGTGGTTGGAGCAAGAAGCTGAGACGTTACATTTTCGACTACAAACTCAAAGTAAAAAAAGTGAACTGATGAGGGGTGAAGCATATACTCTTAAGTCTCTTCTCTTTGGTATACATCCTTCAGCGAGGCTAGGTCTACTAAAGTTTCCATAACTGCCCCAAATTTCACCCCTGACTGGGGTCCAAGTGTTATTAAAATACCTGAGCCTACGAGGAGCTTTTCCCACTCAAACCACTACTTTCTCCTCTCTTCTGAGATGTTGACCCAGTTCCTCATTGATGAAACCACTGATTGGAAAACTGCAGTCCATGGATCACATCTACCCACTGCCTGTCTGTGTAAATAAAGTTTTATTAGAACCCTAAAATAAGTGCAGCACATTTGCTTGAATTATTCTCTCAGAGTGCATTGGAAATATTTTAGATAAAAATGAACATTTATGGTATCTCCCCCTACCACACCGTCCTAGTTAAAAAATGTTTTTTGAGGTCTGGAGAGATGGCTCAGTGGTTAAGAGCACTGACTGCTCTTCCAGAAGGTCCTGAGTTCAAATCCCAGCAACCACAAGGTGGCTCACAACCACCCGTAATGAGATCTGATGCCCTCTTCTGGGGTGTCTGAAGACAGCTACTGTGTACTTACATATAATAAATAAATAAATCTTTAAAAAAATATTTTTTGAGAGAGGGTTTCGTGTAGTTCAGGCTGGCTCTGAACTTGTCACGTAGCATTATGTAGCCAAGGTTGACTTTGAACTTCTGATCCTCCTATCTCGTGTATGATGCGATTATGGGCATGTGCCATCACAACTGATTTTAGATGGTACTAGGGCTTAGATTTAGGACTTTTTTGTTCTGTTCTGTTTTTGCAAGCTAAGCAAAGAACTCTATCAAATGAGCTACATCTCCTGCTCACTTTGCCTGATTTTGTGATGCTAGAGATCCAACCTCAGGCTTTAGTGATGCTAGTCAAGTACTGTGTCACTCAGCTGCATGATCAGACTTGTGGCCAAGTTTCTGATCTAATTGAGAGGAACACACACACACAGTATTTACAGCTAGGTTTGCCTTTGTAAGTTTATACGTTTATAGCAATAATTCCATATTCCAATTTGCCTGTGTCAGTCGGCAAGTTCTAAAAAACCACAGGGTATTGTAGTGACAAGGAATTTCCTTATTGTGTAGGTGAAACAATTTCACACTCAACTCTACTTTTCTGTGAAAGAAAGATTCTTGCTGAGTGAAAACAAAGCTCATTTCTTACTGAGAACCATTGCTCAGTAATGAGCAGTGATGAGAGAAAGCCAACACTGCTGTTTACTGCTGCCAAACATGACTATATAAAGATTTATTAAACAGGGCGAGGCTTGGTTTGCAGTTTAATTTGGAATTTGAATGTGTGGGTTTCAAGGTAAGTGTCAGAGTAAAGGGGACTTATTACCTAGCAGTCCACACAGCCACTTTCCGTTTGATCTAGCTGAGATCTGACTGCTACTACCCAGAGTGAGGTTGAACTGATTTTTTAAAAATTATAAGTGCATTTTATATTTGAAATGTACATTGGTTTGGAATTGTAAGTTACACTTTGTCAGAACTTAGTGACTTGTTTAACCAGATGGAACAGTGGTGACGGCAGTATCTGTCTAGTGCTGCCTCCCTCTCTTCTCTCTCCGCATGGCCATTTTTTGATACCATTAAACTAAATCTGTCCGTTCCTTGAAGAGCAAGGTGGAGAGTTTCTTTTTCTCCCGTCTCCCTCAAAGCTTACACTTGTCTCTCTGTCTTCTCTCAACTCCTTCTCGCTACAGATCTCCATTTTGCATTGGGACTTACTTAGGTGTCTCACAGACAGAGAGATGGGACAGACTGAGAACTGAGTTCATGTTTTTCTGGGATCTGCCTTCCTCTCCCCTACTTGCTTGACTAGCACCCTAGACTGTGAAGAGTTGTTTTTCTGTCTTCCCCATTTCTATGTTCAAAGCCTAGGTGTTCTCTCTCCGTGTTCATTCTACTCTTAATATTTCTTAGTATTTCTTTTTCCATCTCCTTTGACTAATGGAGCTCACCGTCCCCTCCTTGAGCTTCCTTCCTTCCTCCCTTCCTTCCTCCCTTCCTTTCTTTGTTTCTTTTTCTCTCTTCCATTTGTTCTTTTTCTTTAATTCTCCAAAGTCAAGAAAGTCCCCTTTCCTAAGGTTTTAAACGGAGCTGAGATCAAACTGATGGCTTTACTATGTCTGAAGGGGACTTGAGGATTTAGCTTTTGCTGGGCTCTCAGGCTGTTACTTTGGGCCACTCACTGATGGCTTTACTATGTCTGAAGGGACTTGAGGATTTAGCTTTTGCCGGGCTCTCAGGCTGTTACTTTGGACCACTCCTAGCTTGCGCTCTGCTTAGCAATACCCTTTGTCTCTTCTGTCAGGAAGACCAAGTCCTTTCCTACCCAGGACCATTATACAGTGCTTAAGGCATCCCGCCCACCCCTTCCTTTCCCTTTCTCACCTCCCTTGTCCTCCCTCCTCTCCTACAGCAACCTCCTAGGCGCTCTCTCTTCTGAGCTCTCAGTTCACTGTGCGATCTGTAGAGATCATTTCCCCTGAGTATTTTATCTCTGAAAGATCTCCCTTTCCAGTCCCCTGACACCTTCCTGGAGAGAGTTCCCTTTACCCAAGGGAACTCTTTCCCCTCCATTCCCTGAAGGTAACTTTCCTTTATCTAAGAAAGGCCTGCTGCCCCCTTTACTTCCAAGAAATCTTCTCCCGTGGCCAATTGTGTGTCTTCTTCAGAGTAATGTTGAATGATTTGCTTGCTGGCTTGGTTTTTTGCGGGGAGGACAGTGTCTAGACAGGTGTCTTTAGTGCCAGAATCGAGCCTGATGCAGCAAATATGTTCAAGCCTCCACATTGTTTTTTGAATGAGAAGAAGATAAAAAGTTAGCCCCGAGTGGTGGTGCATATGATTTTAATCTCAGTACCTGGAGGCAGAGATGGGGGGGTGAGGGTGGGGTCGGGGAGGGAGGGAGGGGAGGGATCTCAGTGAGCTCAGGAAGGACAGCCATATGTTGGGGCCTTGTTTCAAAAACAAAAACAAAAAACAAAAAAAAGGCAAGGAGTGGGGGTGGTGGGGGAAAATGGAACTTACGAAATAAAGTATATTGTGTGTGTATGTGTGTGTGTGCGTGCATGCGTGCGCGCATGAGGACCATGGTGAACATTCATGGCGGTCAGAGGACAACTTTCAGGAGTTAGTTTTCTTTTTCTACCATATAGTTTCTGGGAATTGAACTCAGGTCTTCAGACTTGGCAGCAATCACCTTTACTATCTCATTGGTCCAAGAAACTGTATATACTTAAAATGTATAGGTTGGGGTTAAGGGAGATAGCTCAGTGGTTAAGAGCACTGGCTCTTCTTTTAGAGGATTTAATTCCCAGCACCTACAAGTAGCTCACAACCATCTGTAACTCCAGTTCCAGTGCATTCAGTAAACATTCTCTTCTAAATTCCATAGCTGTGGGCATGAATGCTGTACATAGATATACACGCAGGCAAAACACTCAGACACATAAAATAAATAAATCTAAAAAGAAATTAAGATGTACAGTTTGGATAATGTATGTTTTTAAGCGAATGCAAGAGAAATTGTCTTATAGTGGGGAAATTATGCCTTCCAAAAGTAGTTTTTAAAAGTGAGGATAAAAATCATAATATAAATATTACGTTTTATGTCATTTGACATATCTCCTGGCTTTTGTGTTTTAGCAGGATGTTTCTCCTGGTGGGAGCCCCAAAAGCAAACACAACGCAGCCTGGGATTGTAGAAGGAGGACAAGTTCTCAAATGTGACTGCTCATCCAGCCGCCGGTGCCAGCCCATTGAATTTGATTCAACAGGTAATCCTTGATGCTGTTGTCCAGTCTCTTGATTTATGCCATTTGATTGGTTGGTTGGTTGGTTTTGGAGACAGGGTCTCACTATTTATTCTTGACTAGCCTGGAGCTCGTTATGTAGACCAGCCTGGTTTTGAACTCTCAGAGATCTGCCTGCCTCTACCTTCTGACAGCAGTGATTGAAGGCTTGGGGCACCATACCTGGCTCATTTGATCCTTTTTCTTGTCTTGTTTATTTTTGTTTTAATGTAACAACAGGGCTGGAGAGATGGCTCAGTGTTTAAGAACACTTGTGGCTCTTGCAGAGGTCAGGAGTTCAGTTCCCAAGACCCACTTGGCAGCTGACAAGCATTTGTAACACCATTTTGGGGGGGGTCCAGCTCCCTCTTCTGAACTCCAAAGGCACCGGTCATGCACATACACATACAGGTGTGCAGGCAAAACACTCATACACATAAATAAAAGTAAATAAATCTTTTAAAAAAAGTAACATCTAAGAAACATCCTCATCCCACATCGACAGGGAGACTTATCTGTATAAATGATTTGTATGTGTTTGCTAGCAATTCTGTGTATTTCCATTGCTTTGGATGTCTTCCAACTGAAACTTACAGTGTCGATATGTAGATATTTTGGGACAATCTACTAAGATAAGTCTATATCTCTTCTGGGAATAGAGAGCCCTCAAGAACAGTAGAGATTTCTGCTGTTTTACTGTGAGCCAAAGTAAGACAGGACTCTCTGACTACTGAAGATTGCCTCTCTATTGATTGATTGATGATTCCTGGGCTTGGTGTGATGCAAAAAACAAAAACAAAAGTTGAGGAATCATCTTGAGTAGCCAATTAGATTTAGGTGACAAAAAATATCATAAACAAGTTTTTATTTAAAATGTACTGGAAAATTGTATTGTGTTACTGATAGCAGGTTAATTTTACTTTTGGAACAAATTTTAATGTCAATCAAGGTAGTGGCAGTAAAAAAAAAGTTGATCTAAGTTCCTATTTTATATTTACATCGTGGGAATAAAGTGTTCAGATTCCTATATACATTTATGTTGGCATATTCTTATATATTTTTTAAATGTTTGGGGAGAGGCTGAAGAGATGGCTTAGCAGTTAAAAGCCCTTGTTATTTTTGAGAGGTCTTGGGTTTGGTTTGTAGCACCCACAACTATCTGTAACTGCAGTTCTAGGAGATCTGATGTCTTCTTATGACCTCTGTGGGTATGATGTATACATGTGGGTACATACATAACTGTGTACTTAAACTGTGTAGATGAGTGTGGAGACCATCCATATAGCAGGCTAATATGGTCTGTTACTTCTGTTTTGTATTCAAGCCAACAATAGTTCCCTCTTGCTGGTGTCATTAGCTATCTCAACCCTGGTTTCTTTCTTTTTTATTGCTGGAGACTGAACTCAGGACCTGTGTGTGGAAAACATCACCATTGAGTTTTCCCTTCAGCCCTAGAGTTCTTTCAACAACACAGGTTTATTACGGTCAGTCCTTGAAGTTAGATATCTGTAATGGATCTCACTGGACTAAAGTCACGTAAGCAAACCTATTTCTCTTGGAGCCAATAGCAGGGAACCCGTAGCTTCTAACTTCTTCCTTCAGCTAAGGCCAGCAGTGTTCACAGGATTCACTGCTGCCTCACTTGACTGATGATTGTCTTGGCTCCTCTTGGACACACCCAGACATTTTTTGGATGATGTGGTTGATCACACCTGCCAAGTCTTTTATGGCTTGTGATTTTCTGTATTACTTAGGAAGAGTCTGGGAAGTAAGACATACATTTCTGTTGGAGTGGTGTTATTCTTTTGGCCAGAATCTCTTTACATGTTTTAAAAATTGATATTGGTTATGCTGAAAGCTGCTTCCAGCAAGAGCTGTGTTTATATGAACAGGCTTTGCTCCTTTTCTTGTTCTTTTTCTGTTGGCAGCTGTGGTTACTTGGAATGCAAACTTGACTTAGAAGACTGAGATGCAGGCTCAGGTACTTACTGGGTGACCTTGGGAAAGTGATGTGCATTTGCTAGTATCAGTTTTCCAGTTTGTCCGAGAATGCTGAGTTGTCATGTAGATCAAAGGAGTTCGAGTCTATGAAATCACTTTATAGATAACAAAGTGCAGGAGAAGAATGGATTGTTGACTACAGCCTTTTACTAAAACCGGGTGAAGAATAATCATGAAAAAAGAATTACAAGAAAGGAAAGAAATAAAGATAATTGTAGCTGTTAAGTGAATTATGTCTTGGTTTACATTATAATCTCTGTTATTGTGACTTTTGGCAAAACTCTCTTATTGCCACATGTTTTCCTTTTCCAGGGAAGCAGATGTTACTAACAGACTGATCACTGCCCAGTTTTATTTATAAAAAGAATCTTTTCCAGCTGGAAGTGGCCTCATGTGCTTCTTACTCCAGCCATGTGGTTGGCAGAGGCAGGAGGGTTACTGGGGCACCCTGGCTGCCAGATTAGCTTCAAGTCAAGTGTGAAACCCTGTCTCAGCAGAGAGCGATAAAGGAGTATACCAGGCTTCTGACCTCTGCATACATGAACATGGATGTGCGTATCCACACAGCCGAAAGCATATATAACACACAGCCACTCCCTCCCTTTCCAGAAATATAGGCTGTTGATCTTCACTGGGGAAGGAACACATGCCTCTTCCCTTGGAAATACAAGCTTGACTGCAAACTTGCAAATAGTGTCTTTTAAAACTAGGAGGATCTAACTTCATCCTAGAGCAGGTCAGATGTAGGTTCCCCCTTTTCACCTGAACATCCTGCTACCGCATGAAACACTCAAGCATGTTTCTAGAAGGTTTAGCTGCAGGCAGCAGACAAGCCTGGCCACGCAGACTCTCATCTAGAAGAATGCTGTAAGGTTATTTCCCCACACATTCCTAGGCTTAGCTTTAAATAACACATATAAAAATGGCCTTTGTGGCGCGTACTTTCCAGCTTATGGAAACAAAAACACTTAGGTAGGCTCTGAAACAGCTTTCTGCAAGTTTAACTTCCTCATCGGTGAGTTTTTCTGTTTTTCTGAGATGTGTCTAGATTGTACACTTCTAGAAGCCTTATAAATTACAAAGTTAGAACTAATGAAACATAGTGTTCTTTTGCTACGACATGAATTTAGACTAAAGATTTTTCTTTAATGAGTAACTATCTCCTGACAGAATCAATCATCCCCAGGTTCAGAATTGTGTGATTGGAGGTCTGGTAAGCACCTTAGGAATAGGTAATTCTGTCTAGTTCTTTTATTATCAATTAACATATATCTTGCTTAGTATCTGTAACATTTGACCAGCCAGTTTCACAGGACTCTTTAATTCCTACTTTTCACAGTTTCATCCGACTCATGCCCGTTCTTTCAAGACTGGGGTTGATTTTATTTTAATTTTTTTTCTTTTAAAATCTCCAGCCAGTAAAGGGATTTTGTTTGAAACTGTTTGCAGCTCTCAGATCCCTTCCTCCCCAACACTAACAGGAAACAATCCAGCATTGAAAAAGCAGTGCCGGCTCACACAGGCCTGTGTTCTTTGTGCTGTGTTTCTGAAGAACCTCAGAGATGGCTCGTGGGATGGAGGAGAGTCTGAATAACTCTAAATAAACAATGCTGGTTCCCAGAAAAATGAGCTCCAGCCTGGTTCTTCCAGATACACTTTGCTGACTCTTGTTTATCTTTAGAAGACAGCTGTCTTAGGTAAACAATGTTTCTAGATAGTTCTGTGGAGATTAGTAACAGCATGCAGTTTTAGTAGGACACACATAGAATATGAGAGAGGGAGGGGACATGTACCAGCCAGATCAGCTAAATCACCATGGTGACCAGCAGGATGACAGCTGTCAGCCGCATTGCTCCCACAGGTGTGCTTCTTCACCATGGGCAGCAGAGGCCTTGGGTCTCATTCACTACTGTATCCCTGGCATGTAGACAGAGGATTTAATGATCAAAGGGCTTTCTTTCTCTGACCTTGAAGGTTTCACATAAATGGTAACTTATATTGAGAGATTTTTTTTCCCTTTCACCCAAATTTGTTTTTCAGTAATATCTGAGTTGAAGTTGTATTTGGGGTAACAACCTGCTTGAGGAGGTTTTTGAAGTGTTTGTTTTACTCAAGGATTAATATGGGATGACATTGTTTTAACAGCTTGTTTTAGCAATCAAAAACCAACAAATTCTCTAAGGAAGGACCTAAATCATCTAGTGATTCATAGAACTCATAGTAACGAATAGCAACCAAGTGACTGAAAACACATTTAACTTCTAAATAGAAGCTCACTCTCTATTTCTTTTTAATATCTCAGCATTTCTCTTTTAAAAAGAGTGGTATAATCTTGTCCAAAAGTTGTTCTTTAGTCATAAAAAGAAGAGATGAACACTTAGTTTTAGGGCAACAGAGTATCTTCGGCATTATGTTAATGATATTTTAGTTCTCCAGCCAGCTGAACCCTGAATGTCTGGCAGTAGCTTGTGAAATACACTGGAGAGAGAGACCATGGAAAGAAGCATTAGATACTCACATTGACTGGGTGCTCTTGTCGTGGCTTCTGCCCTGAAACATTTCCTCCCGGGAGTTTGGTGGGGCGCAAAGAACACATATTTTGGAAGCTTACCAAAAAAAAAAAAGTTTAATTTTCAAGTCTCTAGTGATTTGCTTCATGATTATAGTTATTTCATTTGTTTCAAGATAGGGTTTCTCTGTGTAGTCCTGGCTGTCCTGGAACTTGATTTGTGTATCAGGCTAGCCTTGAACTCATGAAGATCTGCTTGTCTCTGCCTCCCAAGTACTGGGATTAAAAGCATGCCACTATGCATTGTCCTCCTCTGAAGTTTATTTGGATAATATGAGCCAGTTGTCCCACACATTTGAGGTTAAAAAACAAACAGCAATTCTACCAGCCCTGGAATCAATGGTCTGTGTTTTATTTCCTTTTTAAGAGTGGCAACACAGTCCAGCAGTTTGGGTGGTTCAGCATAGGGACAGCGGGGCAGCAGTGACTTTGGGGCTGTGACTCAAAATATTTACTTCTCTCATGTGTTCCAGAGTCGCTGCCAGTCCTGTCAGGTCCTGAATGAGCTGCCTGTGGGTTTGGAGAGCAGCCTTTCCTTCCTTTCTCCCGCCCACTCTATTCACACCTCCTTTCAGCGGAGCCACTGTCTGATGTGGACTCTAGTATTTTACGACTTGGGCTCTTAGTGAAGACAAACTTCCTTTGGAGCAAGCTTCTTGAAAGGATGGAGATCTGGAGTTGAGGCTGTTGAAGCAGGAGGCAGGAGAAGTAGTAGATGGTGTGTGTATGTGTGTATTTTTACGATTATTGACTTAACTTTGGGTGTCAGTGCAGGCCAGTGCATTATATCAGCTGTATTTAGTGATGTAGTTGGACATTTAGTGAAGATTTATTTTATGTTTGTGAGTATTTTGCCTGTGTGTATGTCTGTGCACCTGCAGTGCCTGTAGAGAAGTAAAACCATTGGATCCCCTAGAACTGAAAATACAGATGGTCATGACCCGCCATGTGGGGAATAGGAATCAAACTGGATCCTCTGGAAGAGCAGCCGGTGCTTTAAACTTTGTGCCATCTCTCCAGCTTCGGAACTGAAAAAATTAAACGCTTCTTGCTTTAAGGCATGGCTGTTGATGCTGAACATTTCTAGGTTTCAGAGAAGCTCCAAGTTGTTTTGGAATGAGTGCCCCTCCATACTGCCCGCCATCCCCTAAGGTAGACGTTTTCAGTTGAGACCCCTTTGGCAACTCTATCCCTAAGAGAATTTACATTACAATTTATAGCAGTAGCAAGATTACAGTTACAAAGCAGCACTGAAACAATTTTATGGTGGGGGTCACCACAACATGAGGACCTGTATTAAAGGGTGGCAGGATCAGCCGGGCAGTGGTGGCACACGCCTTTAATCCCAGCACTTGGGAGGCAGAGGCAGGTGGATTTCTGAGTTCGAGCCCAGCCTGGTCTACAGAGTGAGTTCCAGGACAGCCAGGGAAACAAAAAAAAACCCCTTAAAAAAAAAAAAAAAAAAAAAAAAAAAAAAAAAAAAGGTGGCAGGATCAGGAAAGTTGAGAACCATTGCCCCTAAGGAAACCAACCCTTCTAATATTTAATTTAATGTAATTATTTTTTGAAGACAGGGGTTCTACTTGCTAGTGTAGGTGGGCCTCAGACTCTCGATTTACCAGCCTCAGCGTCCTGACTGCCGGGATTACAGGCTTTCATCAAAATGCCTGCCTTAAGTTAGTTTTAAATTTTCTGCTTATATCCAAAACACATGTCTGATGTCTGGTTCTTTAAAAACAAAACGTAACAAAACGAAAAACCCCTGACCAGTCTTCATTTGTTCTCAGTAAGTGGTAAATAGGTTTTCAAATGGAAAAGAACTATAGATTTTAAACTGGTTGATAAGTATAAGGCCAAATATATAACATTTGTATGTATTTTCTGTGACTTTTCTAGTTTACATTAATCTTGATATCCACAGAGACAAGTCCCTGAGAAGCATTATGGCAGAGGTTCTTTTTCTTTCCTTCTTTCTTTTTGGGTAGTGGTGATGGCACATGTTTTTAATCCCAGCACTGGGGAGGCAGAGACAGACAGATCTCTGAGTTCGAGGCCAGCCTGGACTACGGAGTGAGTTCCAGGACAGCCAGGGCTACACAGAGAAATGCTGACTCAACAACAAGACAAAACAAAACAGGATTCTCTTCCTTCCTTTCTTCCTTCCTTTTTATAACCCTGTAATATATTTTAAATGAACACAGACTCTTGGGGACACACTATGGGCTGTCCCATGAGGATCTTGTCCACAACAGTGAGTGCCTCCCACCCCCCGCTGTGAGCTGCAGAGAGGCATCTCCATCTTAGGAATCAAGCAGAGAAACCCTGTTCACACAAACAGAAGAAATCGCTGCAGTGGGAAAAGGCACAGGAAGAAGACTGCCATGGTTCTAGGAAAGCCTCCCTTTTCACTGTGTGATTCTTTGTAAAGAGGAAGTGAGCTCTGAGAAAAATTCCTGAAGTAGGGGGAGAAGCAGTTCTTCACCAGGAGCTCCAGGCTCTGGGTACCAGCATGGCTCTCCTACTGGCTTGGGCTTGCAGGAACTGTGCCTCCCATACAGCATTCTGGAGGATCTGCCGCAGACATCCTGGAGGTCATAGCCTCTATCTCAAGGAAAGCTGCCAGGGCTTGGTCATCCTCAGTCAGCAGTGGGTTGCTGACACACAACCAGAAGAAGGGCTGCAGTCTCCCTGGGTGAGGTCATAGTTACTGTAGGACCCTGTGGAATTGGAACTGGCACCAGCCAGGGCAGTAGTCACAGGAGTAGCCTTGGGGTTGCTTTGAGCCATATATATGAAGTCAAAAGGGCCCCATCCCTCCATCTCTTTCCTCACGATATTTGTGACAGCTTCCAAATTCTTCAGTCATTCTCCCTCAAAACCAGATCCATCATGTTCAGTATCCCTAAAAAGTGTCAGCACTGCCTTGTACATCTCCTGAAGGTTTGCCCCATCCAGGGTATGGAAGACCTTCAGCTAGTGGCTCCACTTCTCTGCAGCAGCCTGCTTTGAGAGAAAGGCACAGGAAGCAAACATGGCAGGCCATGACATGGATTCGCTTTGAGGTCCCAGGGCCCACCAGGATATCTACTCACTCGAAACAGTAGCGTCTGGTACAGTTGGGGCTATATGTAAACTGGATGTCCCTGGGCAGGAGATGGAGTGTTAGCTCTAGCTTGAATGCCCATGGAAAAGGAAGAGGATCTCCAGCAGCTTGTCCTTATGTGGGGCCCATACTCCTCCCTCGAACAAATGCTGCTACACACACACCTGGAGACTTCTACAACAGGCAGATGTCTTTGATGTTCTGTCAGTTCACGACTTATTACTTGGTTATCTCTCTGTCTGGAGGGTAAGGCTGACAACAGCAGTTTCCTAGAGTCCAGTATTACACCCATGCTGTGGTCGGTCTTCAGGCTCAGGAAGAGTTTTGGTCACTGCTCTTCCAGGTGGCTGGCAGGGTCAGGGCTAGAGCTGTCTGGAGTTACCAGGTACCAGGTTCCAAGAGAGAGGGCCTTAGAGCAAGAGGAAGATGCTTCAAAGGACCCCACTGAGGTAGTCTGCTAGAAGGATATGGGTCCCCGGGGACGGTATAGGAAGAGGTATTTTGTATACCATTTTATTTTATATTTTATTTTATTTCTATACCATTATCAAAGAATTATTTAATTAAATGTATTTTTGAATGTCTGTGGGTGGGTATGTGCCATGTGTATGCAGGTGCCCTTGGAGGTCATTGGATCCCCTGAGGCTGTGAGCCACCCTGCATGAGTGCTGGGAGCTGAACTTGGATCCTTTGGAAGACTAGGGCATGCTCATGACATCTGAGCCATTTCTCCAGGTGTCTGTGCCTTGTCTGTCTGTCTTTTAAGGACAGTTAGACTATGGTGGCTGTTGTGAGCTTTCACTGCTTGGCAATGTACAACAGCAGCTCATGCTACTGTATGCAAACTTAAAGCAAAGTATATTTCTTGAGAAAAACATTTATTTAGACTGTTTGGGATAATTAAATAACATTTTACAAAGAGGAAACTTCTAAGCATCCAGGCCTAAAATAATTGAAGAAAAATGACTTAGCATGAGGGTGATTGAGTAATCCCTGTGAGGCTGTTCCCAGCACAGTGGAAAGGCTCTTCACAACTCTGTTCTGACTTTTCCTTCCCCAATGTAGAGAACAGCCCTTAATTCCCTTAGAAATCCAGGATTACCTACTCTTTTATTTCTTTGCACAAAATGTGCTCTAGAACACTGGTTCTCAACCTGTGGGTCATGACCCTTGGGGGTGTGTGTGTCTGAATGACCCTTACACAGGGCTCACCTAAGACCATCAGAAAACACATTTACATTATGATTCATAATAGTAGCAAAATTACAGTTATGAAGTAACAATGAAACTAATATTATGTTTGGGGCTCCTGTGACATGAGGAGCTGTATGCACTATTAGAAAGGTTGAGAACTACTGGTCTAGAAGGTATTTCTTTGTTGGTACTGTACAATTGTATTCATAGGTTCTCATGATTGTATTGTATTAGACATGCGTTTCGTAGGAAACCGTGTCATCACGCCTTAGGTCATGAGTGAGTGAGTGTATGTTGGATATTCAGGTAGCATTAGCATTTCAAGTGGAAGGAATGAAGTTTCCCAGGCAAATGAGCCTTGAATACAAAGGCTGTGTATAGAAATGAGACTATCTGGTTCTGGAGACTGAAGACAGGAATAGGGGAGGACTTAGATATCAAAATGGGCATATCTTGGGGCTTTGGTAGAAGTATATCCATTAGAATAATAGTCAGTAGTGTGCCATGCTCTCAGGAGTTATCACCTTAACTTAGCCATGGACCTGTGTCCTAGACCCAGTGATAGGCTTTGTTGAGATCCCCAAGTGTGGTGGAAGAATACATAGATTTGACTTGAAAGGTTGTATATGAAGGTTCCATAGATCACTGGAGACAGAAAGAGATACAAGGGAGTCACCAAACTATTCTGTGGCTATGAAATGAGGGTGTACAACATTCCAGATGATCAGGGGTCTACCCTCACTGATTATTATTTGGAGGGAAAATGGTAATATGTATTTTAGAGGGCTGGAGAGATGGCTCAGCAGTTAAGAGCACTGACTGCTCTTCTGAGGGTCCTGAGTTCAAATCCCAGCAACCACATGTTGGCTCACAACCAATTGTAATGAGATCTGATGCCCTCTTCTGTGTCTGAAGACAGCTACAGTGAGCAGGACTGGAGCAAGCAGGGTCGGAGAGAGAAGAAAAAGTGTCTGAAGACAGCTACGGTGTACTTACATATAATAAATAAATAAACTTTTTTTTTAGAAATAATTTTAGTATATCTTAGATATTTGGCTTGAAATACCAATTTATGGGTGAAAGTACATGCTTTATGCTCATGAAAGCATTCTTTAGGAGAGAAGCCAAAATTTTAGCAGAGGTCATTCCTTTGTGGCATTTGGGCCCTGTCTTTACATACAGCTTTATTTTGCTGCCCTTTGCCATTCGTAGGGATCTCCTGTGTTCTGATATTCATACATGTCTTTATGATATGGCAGGAATGCCTGGGAACATAACAGGTGGTCACAGCATTTGGTATAGTTACTCAACAGTTTAAATAATTTAACTGGAAAACCTGGCTTATGATGACTTTTCCACATCGGTGATATAATTGATGGTGTTCGCAGCAAACCTGACTCACTAACATGCCTTTTTCTTTCTTTTTCTTTTTTTTAAGATTTAATTTTAATATTATGTGTATTGGTGTTTTGTTTGTGTGTATATCTGTGCACCATGTGTGTGCAGGGATCTCAGAAGAGGGCATCCTGGGACTGGAGTTGCAGATGGTTGTGAGTTGCCAAGTGGGTCCTGGGAACTGAGCTCCAGTCTCCTGCAAGAGCAGGAAGGACCTTTAACTACTGAGCCGTCTCTCCAGCCCCACACACTTCCTGATCAGCTGGTATTCCTAAGCTGTGTAAAGTACAAGAGATAACTGCAAAGCAGGCAAAATGTTTGACTAATCAAAGGCTCACTTATCTTTTTTTGTTTGTTTTTGCTTTTTTTTTTTTTTTGAGACGGGATCGTAGTATGTAGCTCTGGCCATCCTAAAATTCACTTTGTAGACCAGGTTGGCTTTGAACTCACAGAAATCCACCTGCGTCTGCCTTCTGAGTGCTGGGACTAGGGGTTATGCCCCCTGTCCACCACAAAGGTACACTATTCTGAACCTGGCCAGATAGAAATAGATTCTCTTGTTCTAAGAACAGTCTGCCTTGCTTCTGACCACACACACTGTTCTTTTTCAGGTAATCGAGATTATGCCAAAGATGACCCACTGGAGTTTAAGTCCCACCAGTGGTTTGGAGCCTCTGTGAGATCAAAGCAGGACAAAATCTTGGTAAGTTTTTAGGAACTACTTCAGCTGGGGGGGGGTATGTGGATCATAGGAAGTTTTATATGTTCAAGTTGGTAGTGAAATTTGGTCTGGCCATTGGTACAGGCCTCTAGTCAAAGGCTGTCCATGGGAGCATGCTGTTACTCTTCCTCTCGGGCTGCTTCCCAGGCTTCTGTTTTCCTCCTGCCCACACTGTCTGTTCCTTCCTGCTCCGTTGGATAGTCTCTGTCTGTTTTTTCTGTCAGTCACATTATCCCTCTGGCTAAGGACGGGCTTTTATCCTTTTTAGAAACTGCAAACGACCCTCTATCTTCTCTTCTGCTACAGCCCATCCTCTGGTTAAACAGTTGTTTAAGATGTTCTTTTAACCTGAATTATCTCCATCTCTAACGTCTTCCTCCCGGCAACTGAGACAGGCATGAGAAGGAAAGACCAAGGTCACTCTGATGTCAAGATTACTAAAATTACACTGGACGGCATTTTTAAAAGAAATGTATGTTGCCATGATGTTTTATTTTTTTCATCAATACTTAATTTTATCTTTCTTGCCCCTTGGTGCCATTGAACACAGCCAATTCCTGTTGTCTCAGACACTATTTATTTATTTATTATTTTAGCACGGTTGTTTGTTGGTTCTTTGTGAACTTCACACCATACATTCAATCCCACTCATCTCCCAGTCCTTCTACATCCACCCTTTTAACCTCCCCACCAAAGAAAATAAAAATTCAAAATAAATCTAAAAAAGCAAAAAACCCTGCCCTAGAATCTGCATTCTGACACACAGCATGCCCTTTGCCCAAACATCTTTGCTTGTAAATATTCATTGTAATGAGTCATTGGTCTAGTTTGAGGCTTCTGGTTTCTGCTACCCCATCAATACTGGCCCCTCACTGAGACTCCTCTCAAATCCTGTTGTTGCCTTGTGTCATGGAGACACTGCTGCTTTGTGTCTCTTCACATGCTCCAGCAGCTCATAGATGGGGTATGTGCTGGGGTGGGCCAACTCACAGCCCTGGATCTGGGCCTGAGTGGTAGCTGTGTTAGTCAGCAGATCAACTCTTCCATGCCCACCCATGTTTCTAATCCTGCACAAACATCATGACCAAGATGCAAGTTGGGGAGGAAGGGTTTATGGAGCTCACACTCCATGCTGCTGTTTGTTGGGGAGGAAGGGTTTATGGAGCTCATACTCCATGCTGCTGTTTGTTCATATTTTATCCCCTCCTATCTTGCTCACTTTTTAAATGTCTCTGATATACTTCTTTTTCTGCAGATTCCAAAATGTTGGGGTGTTTTTGAGCTCTACTAGTCTTTATTGTTTTTCATAACTGACTCATTTACCCAGAGGGTCTTCTCATGTTCCATGTCTGTGAATAGAATCTATACATTATAATCTCCAAATCAATATCTCTAGCTATTAGTTGGCCCCAACATTTTAAAGGGGTATTCCTAAATTATCTGTCTGCTATATTTATTTTATAGTGTACTCTGAATGAATATGGTCGAAGTGGGATTCTTGTTACCCTCTGTCAAAGTGCATGAACGAACGACAGGGGTAACTTATCCCTGGATAAGTGGCTTCCCACTTTATCAGTGATCCCTATAAAATATATTCACCTCTGAAATGCATCTCTTGATAGATCTCCATCTTCTCTCTCTGCCCTGCAGTGAGCCACCACCCTTGCTCATCTAGGCCAGTATAGTGGCTCTGCTTATCTGTCAGCTTCCTCTCATGCCTCAGCTGCAGACTGTTCTGCAGAGCAAGACTTAAGGGAGTTAGCATTTCCTCCCTGATGAAAACAGCGGAGTGGCTTCTATCTCTGAATTTTACCAAACAGGCACATAAACATACTTAAGATCAGGTTCATCGTAGTTAGGGTTTCTGTTGCTGAGATAAAACACCATGACCAAAAGCCACTTAAGAAGGTTTATTTCAGTTTATAGTTCCACTTTAACTCCATTATCTGAGGAAGTCAGGGTAAGAATGGGAAGCAGGAGCTGGAGCAGAAGCCATGGAGGGCTGCTGCTTACTGGCGGGCTCCTCATGCTTTGCTCAGCCTGATTTTTTGTAGCACTCAGGATCACCAGCCCAGAGATGGCTCCACCCACAGTGAGCTGTGTCCTCCCACATCAGTGACAGTGAAGAAATGCCTCACATTCTAATTTGGTGAGGGCATTTTTTTTTCAGGTGAAATTCCCTCTTCCAAAATGACTCTGACTAGTGTCAAGATGACATAAAAATTAGCCAGCACAAGAGCATAGGCTGTTTCTCAGTCCATCTTAAATATTTTAATGACACTTGTCCTTGGGTTTATTTCTTACATATCCCAGGTCATCTCAACCAGTACCTAGTGTTATATCCCTTCTACCCGGAGTGGGTTTTTTTGATTTTTATTCAGCCATTTCCTTTGGTTTGGTGTTCATTTTTAATTTCATATTCTCAGAGAGTCTTCTGTAATTATTTCATTTTTACTTACATTTTTAAAGATATGCTAATGAAGTATTACGGAAAGCTGCTAAAGAGTTGAGGTTGCAGCAGGACCTTAGAGGACATGTCAAGTGTTAGTCCATAGAGCAGAAGGCTGGGTGTGGGATGGGGTATGTGAGGTGCATGGATTGATGACTCAAAACCAAGCAGGGCACGCTGCTCATCCCCCTGCAGTCAAGGACATGCAGAGGGGTAGTGGCTCCTGCTTTTAGTTTTACCAGAGTAGATATGAAATAGTCCGAGGTCAGGGTTTCTGTTGGAAAGTTTTTATAGAAATATGCTGAGCTTTCTTTTTAAAAAAGATTTATTTATTTATTTTATGTGTATGAGTGCACCATTGCTCTCTTCAGACACACCAGAAGAGGGCATCAGACCCCATTACAGATGGTTGTGAGCCACCATGTGGTTGCTGGGAATTGAACTCAGGACCTCTGGAAGAGCAGTCGGTGCTCTTAACCGCTGAGCCATCTCTCCTGCCCATATGCTGAGCTTTCTTCTAGCAACTTAAATTGTTAATTTTTTTGCAAGCTTAAGTGCCATTAGAGCATTCATTATTTGACTGCTTCTATGAGATATTGAAATCAAACCTTTGGAAAGTTCACAGTGTATTTGGAAAGTACATAGGAGAAGCACTGCAGGGGGCTTTTGCTTATTGCTCTTATTACTTGCTGTATAATTTAGGGGTATCTCCTGCAAGCATGAGGATGTGATTTTGTTCAAAAGGTGACTCAATCTGTGACCTTCAGCTCAGTATCTAGAATAATGCTTCTTGAAACAAGAGCTTTGCTGATTTCTGAAG
>JADRCH010000300.1:350045-379821 GCA_019843965.1 Rhynchomys soricoides
TAGTCTTCAGAAAAATCTACTTCTTACTGTACCTGAAAAACTTCGAAGTGACAGAGAATCTGAAGAAAACAAACAAACAACAGCAACAATACTTCTTTTAGAATCTTTATTTACTCCTGTGGTAAAGCAGAAGCTGGATTTGAATTTTTCAGTGTTTAGTGCTCTTGTATGCTGAGTTAGCATAGATATTAAGATTGTTAATTTTTCAGAGGATTCTTGTGCCACATACTGACTATACCTTTGTTTTTTAGGCCTGTGCTCCATTATACCACTGGAGGACTGAGATGAAGCAGGAGAGAGAGCCAGTTGGAACTTGCTTTCTTCAGGATGGCACAAAGACCGTTGAGTATGCTCCATGCAGGTCAAGTATGTATAAAAAGTTGTATCATCTCTTAACAAGAGACCCCAGGAGCCTAGTTTTTGTGTGGAATGCATGTGTGTGCCTGTATGACAAATTGTGTAGACACTGTGAGGTTGACAGAGCAAAATAAACTAATTCTGCTCATACAAAGAAATTACAAATGTGAATTAACATGGTTTTTGTTTCTAAGAACTCAGTTTGGTCATCCTTGATTTGTGATAATTATTTAATCTTGGAAATATGTCCAGTCATAGTTAGTGAAAAGGTATTTATGTTAGCTTCACTAAAGGAGAAATGGGCATCACAGTTAAAGATTCTGAGTCACTAGATCAGGCCTGGAACCTACATTTTAATTAAGCTCTATAAGGTCGTGCTGTTTGGCTCCAAAGTTTGAGAAAGACAGTTGTTGGTGAGTAATGATGTTAAAAGTAAATTTAAAAAGATGTCCTCATGAGTCAGAGTTTACAACGGACCATAAAGATAGCATTTAGGTCTCTTAAGTCCAAACTTGCCAGGCATTGCTTTCATTGGGATTTCAGCTAACATTAGTGAAAAGCCCATGTGTCTGGTTATCCTGACAACTTCAGGTTTTTCTCTAATGTTAGTTGAAACGCCAGTGAAAGTAATACCCAGGCAATTTCTTGCAGGTATCATTTGGCTACACCTTTCTCTGCATATCTTTCTTCCCCTGGAGATCCTAGACCTTTTACAAGCCTACTTCTTGTTGGGTTTGCCCTGACTTTACATCCTCTTTATACCAAAGACATCAAAATAGATTGTTCAAGCTGGGCTGTGGTGGTGTACAACTTTAATCTCAGTAAGTGGGGAGTCAGAGGCAGATGAATCTCTGTGAGTTTGAGGCCAGCCTGGTCTATAGAGTGAGTTCCAGAATAGCCAGTGCTACATAGAAAGACCATGTCTTGAGAAAACAAAAAACAAAAAACAAACAAACAAAATATAGATTGTCCAAATGCAGTCTTGCCTTGTCTATGAGGCATACTCTACAAAATGTCCCATTGACACCGAAGACCATAGGTAGTACGAAATTCTACATGCTACTAAATTTCTTTGATAAATCATGTATTTAAGGCAATTTCCCAAGTAGTAACTTCAGAACATGATTAATAGTAACTGAAACAGTTAACAGCCTACTAACAGCAAAATATGCCAACAAAAGGGGGCCTTCAGGTTTTCTACCTGGTGCCTTTTATGATGCTCAACCAAAGAGCTGAGCAGACAGAAATAATTAGCAAAGTCACACTTTCTACTAGATTCATCTGCACATTAGCTGACATATTACATTAGGTCAAAGGAATGACAGCCTTCCTGCTACTAAGTATTTTAATCTCCAGGGAATTGTAATTTTTTTATTAAACAGTTATTTCTTAGTTGACCACTTGATCATCCTATTGTAAATGGGAAGTACACATCAAAGGGATGATACCTGTATAGAGAGCATGCCCTGCTTGGGTGGAGGAAGGCAGCGCTCCGTCCTTAGCACTTGGTGCCATCTGTCTCCCTACATGTATGGGTGGTGAGGTCACTGTAGCATCCTCGTTGGTAGTGTGTAGAGAATGTAAGGACTACTTTAGTGTTTTTAACGTTGGTATTTCAAAAACACTTCATTTTGAAAATATAGCCTCATAGCTATGAGCTGAGAGCTCTCCATCCTGTGTCAGTAAAGCTGACATAGAACACCTAAGCATATTCATTCCCGTGCATGCACGGATTTTGGTGTGTGTGCATACACAGGCACAGCAATCATCACTGTTCTCATTTGAGAAATGCAGAGACTGAGACTCAGGACAGGTGGAGCATTTCCCTCCCTTATGTTCCATGGTACCGAATGGTCAAATAAGAATTTGAACCCAGGTGGTCATTGTTTTCTTTTTGGTGCCAGATGTTGAACTCAGGTCTCGTGTACGTTTGTACTTTTACCCCTGAACTATGCCCCCAGGCCTCTAAGTCCGTCATATTCCAAAAGAACCCTTTCCTTGCTTTATTAACCAGAGAATATGCTTTCCATTTCAACTGTGACTGAAAAGCGCATTCTAGTGACACATCCATGTGTAGCTATTTCTTCCACTATTTGCATTAGACATAGGAGTTATGAAGTAATGAGCCTTATTTCCTAAAATATTTACCATTCTAACTGTAGTGATCTGTGACTTGTGTACCTGCCTTTACAAATACCTTTTTTTTTTTTAAAGATTTATTTATTGGGCCGGGCAGTGGTGTCGCACGCCTTTAATCCCAGCACTTGGGAGGCAGAGACAGGCGGATTTCTGAGTTCGAGGCCAGCTTGGTCTACAGAGTGAATTCCAGGACAGCCAGGGCTACACAGAAAAACCCTGTCTCGAAAAACCAAAAAAAAAAAGATTTATTTATTTACTATACACTGTAGCTGTTTTCAGACACTTTTTCTTCTCTCTCTGGCCCTACTTGCTGTAGCTGTCTTCAGACACCCCAGAAGAGGGCATCAGATCTCATTAAGGTTAGTTGTGAGCCACCATGTGGTTGCTGGGATTTGAACTCAGGACCTTCGGAAGAGCAGTCAGTACTCTGACCCGCTGAGCCATCTCTCCAGCCCCTGCAAGTACCTTTTTATGGGAATCTAGCCACACCCATTTGGTTATACACTGTCTAGAAAGTTGAATCATTCTGGAGTTAACGCAGTATATGGCCTCCCCTGTTTCCTGAAGTACTAAAACGTCTGGATCTCTTCAGAAAAGGTTTATGGAACTCTGGTCTAAGTAAAACATCCCAAAGAAAGCAACATAAAATACAGAGAGGAAATGCCTCTCTTAGCAAACCAGGCTATAGTACATGTTATTTGGTCAGACCTTTGACATAGGACATACCAGCAGGCTCCAATTAAGAAGGTGACAACTTACCCAGAGCAGACACTGAGGAGTAGTAGAGCTTGAAAACCTGGGTTATAGCCTCAGATTCCCTGGCAGTGAACCTGGAGTGCTGGGTAATCCCCTTAACCACACTGAACCCTCACTTCATTATTGGTAAAATACTGATTCTGACCAAGCCTTTCTGAGGTACTATTTGGATTAGGTTTTTTTTTTCTTCTGTTTCTTTTTAAAATTCTTCTCTCATGTGTAAGTTTCCCCTCTCCCCTCCTCCCAGCACCATTTGACATTTAGTGCTCATTCATGCTTCAATAAACTGTACAGTCCAGAACAGGATGATTCCAGTTTTGTGAGACTGCTGCTGACCTCTTTGTAACTTTGCCTGCTTGGCTGTGGTGGTTTCTGTTTGCATGTGTTGGGGTTGGCTTTGTCTTTTTTTGTTGTTCGGTTGGCTGCTGATTCACTGATTTTTGTTTTTAACATGACCTGTGTGTACAGCCTGGATAAAGAGCCTCACTCTTTATCTCCCAGTTACTTCTTTACTGTTTGTGGTTGCTTGTGGCTTTTAATGGCAATATCCATAACCATACTTGGCCTTAAGCACTAACCAGATGTTCATCTGTTGAAAAACTGACTGAGTCACACAGCGTGGAGACCGTGGTATCAGCTGGTTGACTATTGACAAGTCACTTAATGCCCCTAGCACTAGTCTTCTGAACAAATGATGACTAGTAATCACATCTCTCCAAAGATTGTTCTGAGCCTGGAAAAGAAACCACTAAGTGAATAAGCACGTACTTCCGGTGAGTGCTTAATGCACGCTTGTGACCTTCATGTCCCAATCACTAGTTGCCCTAACATTTCCAGGCTTGACAAGCGGATGAAGTGTTGGTCATCAGTGGAGATAAACACCGAGCCCTTCGATGAACTAAGTTGTTGTGTTCAGAGAGTTTTTAACTTGTCAGAAGCACCCAGTTTATTATGTGCCTGTCAAGGAAATTTTAAAGAGGCTATATTTCCAACTGGATATCCCAGGATATCAAATTAAGCAGATAGTTGCATAGTACAAATAAAAAAGCATGTCATCATAAATGGCCTAAGGTCATTGCCCAGATGCAGCTTGAATGAAGGAAATACTTGATGGAGCTGAGATTGAATAACAATTCCTTGGTATGATTCAACAGTCACTGGAAACCCCAGTCCACATTTCCCTATTCCCTCTTGGTTAGAACAATTTACATTAGAGTAGTGTTACACTTTGTGGCCATTTTCTTAAAACAAAAAATATTTTATTGTATAATCTTGGGGCAGTTCCCAGATTTTAAAATCAGGTTCTAAGTTTGGAAGGGATTCTCCCCCCCCCCCAAATTCTTAGAAGTTTGACATTATGATTAAAATGAACAATTTTTGATTTCTGTACTTGAGAGACCTGAGTGGCAGTAACTTATGATATATTTGCAATGGCAGGGAACAAAGTTTTTGGTAACTAAAAGATGGCATTTAATAAAGGAAGAATTTAAAACACTCATCTGCATCTCTATTTTGGGGGTAGTATTGCTCATGATTAAAATTAGTTTAAATTAATTGACCAATTACTTAGTTCAGAATCAGTCACTTTTCCTGAGACTTACGAAAAACAAACAAACAAAACAGAGTAATTACAGAAAAGCAAATTATTGACTGCTATAGATGAAGGACACTTGAGAGCCATGTTTAAAAGAGCTTATTCAGCTCCTATTTATGGACTAAAGCTGCAAGAGCAGTTGCGTAGTTTACTCTGCAGACAACATTAAGTTTGGACTTTGCAGTTTCCTGAAAATCTGCACCGTGTTAGTTACAGGTTTTTTTTGGTTGTTGTGTTTTTGTTTTTTGTTTGTTTGTTTTGTTTTTGTGATAGGGTCTCCTGACATACTTCTGGTTGTCTTGGAACTCACTATGTAACCAGGTTGGCCTTGGACTCACAGAGATCCTCCTGCTTCTGCTTCCCAAGTGCTGTGATTAAAGGCATACGCCACCTCCTCCAGATCCCCCGATAGTTTTATGTTTTACCATCATCTGTAAAATGTGTACATAGGAAATATATTAGGTCTGTATGGATGTCATTGCTCTTTTTCCTAACAACTTAGCAAAGACATGGCAGTGGTAAGGTAATGGGAAGAAATCATTTCAGATAGAAGGCTTAAGTTTGCAGATGAAGGCTCACTGGTTGTTAATGTATAATGGGTCATTTTTGGTATCTTTTCAAAAAACAAGTTATAATTGAATAGAGAATGTACATTAGAGAGCACATTGCATCTCATAATATCTTGTGATATTTTAAGTTATATATTTATTTTGCATATTCTCATTGTTTGATGCCTTGTGATACAAGCTAATCTTTCTGTGAGTTGTGATTGAAAAAAGTAGTTTAATCCAGCTGTGGAGACACGTGCCTTAATCCTAGCACTTGAAAAGCAGATAGAAGAGAATCCTGCATTTGAGACCAGTAAGGACAGCATAGTTGAACTCTGTCTAACAAAAGATCTTAGCTGATCTTTCTGGTCCTTGGCGTCTGGCCCACATACTCTACACGACAGTGTCTCTGTTTTGTCTCTGAGAGGAGCAGATGGTCCTGATGAGCATGTGAGCTGGTATAACAATAGCCAGGTGCCTGAGTGAGTGCTTCAGAGAAACCTTGGGTTCAACAATAGCAGATTTATTTCATGCTTTGTTTGTGTTATTTGCTTGTTTTTGGGGTTTGCGCATATTTCCAATCTTTTTATTTTAGAAAATATTGATGCTGATGGACAGGGATTTTGTCAAGGAGGATTCAGCATTGATTTTACTAAAGTAAGTTCCCATTTAAGATAGATTCAGATCTTCTTTACTGACTCAACTGGTTTTAAAAATACATGCTTCTTACTTCAGCTTTTCAATAATTATCGTGTTTTAATGAAAAAATATGAAGTAGTCTGTTCATTTTGATATTCTTTTTTTCATTTTGATATTCTTTGACTTATAATAGTCCCTTCTTCATAAATAATACTTATTTAAAACGGTGAGATAGCACATTGAGAATGGGGGACAGTAGAAAATCTGCTTAGTAAATCCTAGGTAACTATGACGGTGTTGAAGTTTCCAGGGCAGAGAGATTGGCTCAGCCAGTGAAGCCTGGTGACCCACGTCACCCAAGCCTGGTGACGTGAGTTCAACCCCGGGAATCCATATAAACTGACTCTACAAATGTGTTCTCTGATCTCCATATGTACACCTTTCCTACTTACATCATGCACAACACAGATGTACACACACACACACACACACACACACACACACAACATCCACATCTATGTATTCTCAAGCACATTCATATACCCACACATTTTCACACACACACACACACACACACACACACACACTTGAAATTTCCACTTATGGAAAATTATAGACTATTACAGTTTTGTTTTCAACTGAAATTGTTTTTTCACAGAAGCTATTAATAGGATTTTTTTTTTTTTTTTTTTACAAAATTAGTTTAATTGCATAAAAGCTGAGAAATGAATCTGTTTGTCATCTGTTTTTCATCTGTAGGTGCCAAGTGAAGCTGAGGCAGTTTAATCATGGTGGGAAATTTCATGAGCAGGATTCTAATTTTAATTAAACTGACATGTTCTTCAAACTGGAGAGCTTTTAATCTATCTAAATAAAAATTTCATCAGCATTTTTTAAAGACAAACTTTCATAAGTGTGCTTCTTTACAATTTTTTTTTTATTTATTTGAGCATCTATTTTTGTCAGCTGTCTAAACATTTTGAATATCAAGATGATAATATTTAATCCCTCTTGGGAGTAGTTGCAAAAATCCATTGATTAAATCTAGAGCTACCTGGCACCGGGAGGTGGCACAAACCATAATCCCAACTCTGAGGAATCCGAGGCAAAGGGATTGCAAGTTCCCAGCTACCCAGGCTACGCAGTGAGAGAGGAGTTTTCAAAGTAAAAACACCCAAAACAACAATAGCAGCAAAAAATGTGGAATATAAAGTCATATGTGCATTTCAGGAGAAAAATGTCTTGCCTCTAGCAAGAAAAAAGTTCCAAGACACCGTCATGTGCAAACACAAAATACCTTGAAATACCTTTACAGTCTGTTACGGATTTAAAAAATGCTGGTGTCCTTCCTGAGATTTCCCCTCAGAAGCCACTGTCTTTAAGTTCGGGAGATACTGAAATGTTTTCCTTTAGCAGAACAGTTCTTAGTGATCATTAGAAAATTGATCTTAAGTAGTCGTAAGTCTGCTATAGGAAGTTAGCAACCCTTTTCTTAGTATTTCCACCACGTACATCATTATGAATGTACAGAACAGTCCAGAGCTCCAGGAAAAATGTTGCCATGTTAAGTGAAGCTATTAAATTCCTTCTTAATTCTCTTGGAGAAGTTACTGCGTACTACTGAAACCGAGTTAGCTGAGTCAACAGCTTGTGATTTAATTATGTCTTTAGTGCTGCGTAAATACCTGGAATGCTTAGTGCCCTGATTGTATTGCCCATGCTCATTTTAGCATTGTCCTTATGTTCTGTGATTTGATCTAGGCTGACAGAGTACTTCTTGGTGGTCCTGGTAGCTTTTATTGGCAAGGTAAGTTCATATTTTTCAACTGAGTACTTGGCTACTCAAATTATATTTAAAAAGAAATAGAAAATGTAATTTAAGTATATAAAGCATCTAGTATACAGTATTTTTAGGAAATAATTTGATGTGTTTTCTATGGTGTATATTAAATGTGCATATATTTTAGATAGAAAACAACAGTCTTAAAGGTAAATTTAAAGTAAACATAAAATTATTTTTAAAAGTTTTTTTTTATTAGGTTTTTGTGTTCTTCTTTTGGTAAGTGGTTTGTATTTTATTTTTATACTCCAGAGGCTATAGCATGTACATTTGTAAATATAGCCTTCTGAAAACTAGGTATTTTAAACTGCTCATTAGAATACCCAAATGATTGCTTTTATCTTTCTAATTACTGCCCTCAAGAGGACTTTAAAGTTAGAAGATCTTAGCTGGACACAGTGCTATGTACATGTCTTTAATCCCAGCACTCATGAGATGGAGGCTGGCAGATCTCTGAGAGTTCAAGGCTAGCCTGTGAGACACTGTCTCAAAAAACAAGGAAACAAACAAACCAAAAACAAACACATAAAAACCCAACTTAATTTTTAAAAAGTAATTAAATTGGTGGTGATATAAAGATAAAACACTATCCATCCATTCTAGAAAAGTCTTGATACTATATCAACCATCACATTGCTGACATTTTGAGAGAGGAAGAAAAGAGAAATCAAGCAGTAGAAACAATGTATACAAGACATTGTATACAATGTATACAAGACATACTGAAATTGGAAGAGTATCTTCATTTGTTTAATTTGTTTGTGTAGCTAATTTGCTACTTGTTTAGTTTCTGTTAAAGAAAACTGTTCACAAGGTCATAACTCCCCTTCCTGAGCAGCCCAGTCTGAGGGGCTTTGTTTGGAAACACTAGAAAGGAAATAACTACATCTGTTTGAAAGTCTTTTAAACTTTGAATTTTGCTTTTTCTTTCACTCTGGTTTTCTGTATGAGGCTCTTTCTGGGAAACTACATGCTTTCATTCTGTGTCTAGAAAGAGATAGATATTTGCTGCAGGCAAAGGGAAGGTGATCAGTGAGAAATAAGGATAAATGAAAAGTTGAGAAGGCATCCAGAAAAACCGTGCATCAATCCCCGGGCCACTCTGAGAGGTGCACCAGCTAAGACAGAAAAGTGTGCATTCTGTGAGTTATGCAGCTATTGGGAAGTGACACTCATGAAAGTTTTAATTGCATTTTACTTCTGTAAAACAAAAGCAGCATTTTAAGAAGAGATAAGGGATGCTGCTTTCTTTTTAGGCAGAGTGGCTCTGACAGCTTCCATTTATAGCCTGGATGGAGTGTGCCACTTCCTGATGGAGTACTTATCATGCCTTTGGGGCTTCAATTCCCAGCACCCACCACAGGGGAGATAAAACCTAACTATCAAGCTTGGGCTTGGTTTTCTTCTTTCTAAGCTTATTTTAACCTGTCATCCCTTCTGTGATGTATTAATATCATGTTTATATAACTGGCCTGCAATATACCAGTAAAAGGCTCAATTCACAGAGGATTATTTTTACACAAGCTTTTTGTTGTTGTTGTTGTTGTTTTGTTGTGGTCGAGGATTACTTGAGACTAATAATTAGAAACAGTAACACCTAGTCAGGATTGGTGGTGAACATTAGGAAGCCCAGCCCTCAGAGCTGAGACAGAAGAACTGAGAGTCCCAGACCAGCCGGGACAACATAGTGAGACCCCATGCCACAAACAACAAAATAAAACTAAACACCAGGAATAATAATGTCTAGCAGGACCTTTGTTCATGAAGGCACCACCTATTGTCTGTGCTCTGAAGTTCCCCTGAGAAGGCTAGTTCACTCATTCCTGTCTTCCCTCCAACACAGGCCAACTCATTTCAGATCAAGTGGCAGAAATCATATCAAAATATGACCCCAATGTCTATAGCATCAAATATAATAATCAATTAGCAACACGGACTGCACAAGCAATTTTTGACGACAGTTATTTGGGTAAGTAACACTGAATATAGAGTTGTATGGAGTTTTGCTATGTTTGCCCTATAATTTGCATATACTACTTTAAGTAAAAGAATTATTATGTGAAATAGATTGATTTTTTTTTTTTTAAAAAAAAAAACATTGAATGGGCATACAGCATTGAATAGGTGTTGAACACATAGGTTATGCTTTAATTCAGCAATTAAAACCTAAGAAAGTGCTGATTTGTACAGGGGTTGTAATAAGTAACCTTGAAATGTCACTCCTGTGCTCTGGGCGTTGTCTGTGTTTCCTTTGTACTGCTTATGTAATCCCTGCAAGTCTGTAAAACACACCAGTCCCATGCCCATTTTGTAAGGAATGATGCTGAGGTACTGAGGCTAAGCTGCTTGCCCACTGTGCTGAGTCACGGCCTAGGCATTTTGACTACTGAAGTTTTAGACACAGGTTTTGGTCTGAGAATGTATCAGTGTTTGTTCTCACTCTTTAAATTTCTTTGTTATTTATGGAAGCAAGTCACACCACATAGGCAGGACTTGGGGACTGAGAATCTGTTATTCCTTGTGCTTTTTGGTCAAACTGCAGACTTCCCTGTCTTCTAATACAGATGTCCTTTTTGAGTATCTGACCGACCCACTTTATACTTTTCATCATACGTGTGTGAATTCTTTACCTCTGGAGGAGAAAGAAGCTTTCAAATACTTTGAAGAGAATCACAGTGTCTCACTTTTAATTCCTGTCTAGGTTACTCTGTAGCCGTGGGAGACTTCAATGGTGATGGCATTGAAGGTAGGAAGAACTTGGGTTACCCTTCGTGCTCTGCCAATAAGCATTGGAAACAAACACTGGGAAGCTCAGCAATTTGCAACCCTTGCTATGGAATATACAGAAGGAAGAAAGTGTCGTAGGGGTGGGCATGGGGAAGGGGTGCAAATTCTGCCTGGCAGGACTGCTTCGGGCCTGGAGCTCTTTCCCTGTCCCTTTCAAGGCCCTGGTAAATTCTGTCTGGGTGGAGCGGCTTTTCCTCTTCTGGGTTGATTTGTGGCTTGTGGGCATAGTCTGGGAGCAGGCTGTTCCTCCTTCCTCCTTGCTTTGCTCCTGAAGTCAGCGTAGCAATCCTGGAAATCACATAGGTCCTGCTTCTGGCCCGAGCCACAGTCTCATTTCAGCTATGTGTCATTTTCCCCTAAGGTAAATAGAACTTCTTTAAAAAACAAAAACAAAAACAAAAAAATCCTTGCCACAGCAATTGATCTTTCTGTTCCTGTTTAATAAGATGGCAAGTCGTCTGAGGGTTTACGTGCTTGTTTTTGAGTTCCTGGCTGTCCTTGAACTCACTCTGTAAACCAGGCTGCCATCAAAGTTATCTGCCTGCCTCCACAGAGATCTTCCTGCCTCTGCCTACCCGAGTGTTGGTATTAAAGGTGTGTGCCACCACTCCTGGCAGAGTTAAGTTCTTAATACTGTTTTTATAATTTAAAATGCAAGGTAGGTTACTTTGTATCCAACAGCGATTGCAAAGACCTGGAGTTTGGTTTCTACTGGGTTTATAAAATGTAAAGTTCTCTGGCAGAGTACTTACATCTGTAAGGTCCAGTGATTGTCTTAAAAATGAGTAATTAAGTTTTTATTTTCCCCCCAGATTTTGTTTCAGGAGTTCCAAGAGCAGCAAGAACTTTGGGAATGGTAAGATGAAAAAGGTGTTTTTAAACATATGGGGGTGGGGGGTGCTGGAGAGATGGCTCAGCAGTTAAGAGCACTAACTGCTCTTCCAGAGGTCCCGAGTTCAATTCCCAGCAACCACATGGTGGCTCACAACCATCTATAATGGGATCCAAAGCCTTCTTCTGGTGTGCATGAAGACAGCTACAATGTACTCATATAAATAAAATAAATAAATCGTAAACAAAAATTAGGGAGGGGCTGGGGAGACAGATAGTCAGAAGACATCTCAAACCTTGAGGTCTGCTGTTTGGATTCCAGGTGAGCATATGAAAGCAGGCCCATCATGCTGTAACCCTGGTGCTGTGGGCTAGGGTGTAGAGACAGTTGGACCTCTGCTGCTCACTAGTCAGTCATCATACAAATGAATGAGCCCGGGGTTAGGAAGAGACTGTCTCAAAAAAGGATGAAGACGCTCAACTTTGACCTCTGGCTTACACACACATGCACAAGCATCCTTCCCCTCCCCCCATGCACAGATCTCCACAGACATGTTCATACACCACCACCCCCATCTGTAAATAGCATTAATTTTAAATATTTCATTTGCTTTTGTTTTTTCCTACACAGGTTTATATTTATGACGGGAAAAATATGTCCTCTTTACACAATTTTACTGGTGAACAGGTATGCCATTACAATTCACACTCTGTTATGAAAATTCACTGAGGAAAATGTAGAAGGTCATCTGCAGGGTAGCCTGACATGCTGCAGAAGGCCCCTCGTGCTGCTTCTTTCCCCGTGTGCAAGTCTGTATGAAAGAAAGCCGCGGTTCTTCTGTTTTCAGTGTGTATCTTACTTGTGTCAGTCAGCATTTTGTGGAAATAGTTTAATGGGTCCATACATACAACGCTACAAATAGAATCATGACAGGCTTTAGGCTTTTTTGTTTGGTTTTCTGAGACAAGGTTTCTCTACGTAGTCCTGACTATACTGGAACTCACTATGTAGACCTGGCTGGCCTCAAACTCAGATCCCCCTGACTTTGCTTCCTGCATGCTGGGATTAAAGGTGTACACCATCACTGCTCAACTGGTTTTAGAAATTTTACCTTTGTTTTTAAACATAATATTTTGGTTTAGCAGATCCTTTTGTCTTTGTATATTACAGCTTGTTTTTTAAGAAATAAAAGTGTACATACACAAAAGCATAAAAAAATTTCCTCGATGCCATCAAAGTTTCCTTAATGAATAACCTGTGACCTTTTTAATTCCAGCACTAGGGAGGCAGAGCCAGGTGGGTCTGTGAGTTTGAGGCCAACCTGGTCTACAGAATGAGTTCCAGGACAGCCAGGGCTACACAGAGAAACCCTGTCTCAAAAACCCTGAAAAGAAAAGACAAGAAAAGGGTGACTTATTTGTTTAGTTTTTTTAGAGGCCCAAAGCACACCGCAGATGTGTATTAATGATGGTATATGCATAGTTACATTGCAAAATATAAGTTCTTTGGTTTAGTACAATCCATTCGGAGTGAGTATAGATACTTTATAATATTTTTGTTTGTGTGTCTCAGGGAATTTAAGTTACAAATTGGTAGCAACAAAGGAAAAGTTTTACAGTGGGCAGAGAAAAATCCTCTCAGTGTTTGTATCTAAGATGGAGCCTCTTTCCTGGCTGTAAGCTCTGAGAGAGGAGGAAGGGATGAGAAGCCTCATGACGGGAGGCTCTGCAATGGTGAACATGAAATGTGCTTTGCTTATAAACCTAGAAAAATTAAATAGTCTCATTAATGGATGACCATCTGTCTTAGGAAAACAGATAAAAAGACATTGAATTGAAACCTTATATGCACAGAGAAAGAAATCAGCTTTTCTATAAGATATAAGTGTTAATATAAATATCCATCTGGCTGTATGAAGTGTACATGTTTGTTCCTCCTTCTTCAGATGGCTGCATATTTTGGATTTTCTGTAGCTGCTACTGACGTTAATGGGGATGAGTAAGTTTTAAAATTTTCTCTGTGTTTATAAGTGCTTGACTAAGACTAAACAGAGTTTCTTCTGTCTCTTTGTCTCCTTCCTGTTAATCTTCTTTTATTTTAAGAAAACAAATTGGCGCTCCCTAATCAATCATAAATATGAGGAAATCTTTGAGTTTGCCCTAAGTTTTAAAATAGCTCTAACACAACCTTTCTAGTGCTGTGACCCTTGAATACACTTCCTCATGTTGTGGTGACCCCCAACCATAAGATTCTTTCATTGCTACTTCATAACTGTAAGTTTGCTACTGTTGTGAATCATAATGTAAGTATCTGATAGCAAGCATACCTAATATTCTGCCTCTGTGGGGGTCAAGACCAATAGCTTGAGAATCAGTCTTAAACCAGAACAATGTAATTTTATGAATGACCTACCATTGAGCCATGTAGTCCTAGGAGGCTTGCAAAGGGGAGGGGAATGGAGATTGAGTAAGAAAGAGGAGTTTTAGTAAGAATGTACTGATGAGGGGCTGGAAGGATTGCTCAGTGGGCACTGGCTGGTCTTCTAGGGGGCTTGGGTTTGAGTCCTAGCACCCACTTGGTGGCTCATAACCCCTTAAACCATTTCTAAGGGGTCCAATACCCCTTTCTGGCGTCCGAGGGCGCCAGGGCACACACATGGCACACAGACACACATGAAGGCCGTGCATCCCTTTAATCCTAGCAGAATCGAGTGGCTCTTTGTGAGTTTAAGGCCTGCCTGGTCTACAGAGCAAGTTCCAGGACAGCCAGAACTACACAGAGAAACCTTGTCTCAAAAAGCCAAACCAACTGACCAACCAAATAAAAAAATACTCATAGAATAAAATAGAAAATTAAGAGAAATGATAACTGTCAGATAGAGTCTGGTTTTGTGTATGAGGACATTCTCTTCTTTCAGTTATGCAGATGTGTTTATTGGAGCCCCTCTGTTCATGGACCGAGGTTCTGATGGAAAACTCCAGGAAGTTGGCCAGGTCTCAGTGTCTCTGCAGAGAGCATCGCGAGACTTCCAGACTACAAAACTGAATGGCTTTGAGGTGTTTGCCAGGTTTGGAAGTGCCATAGCTCCTTTAGGAGACCTGGACCAGGATGGCTTCAATGGTAAGATCCAAGCGCCTTTTTGTGTCACCTGAAGAAGTCCTAAAATGCCACATACAGGCACTCTTATGTGCAAACCTCTTCCCCATAAAGATGGAGAGCACATGACTGATACCAACTTTAAGAACAGATTGCTGTTTTTTTTCCTTAAAAATGAGCAAAAAATTTCAAAACTTGGCTTTCATGAGCTAGAATGTCAGATGATTCAATTCTGAGAGGAGCCTTCATTCTCAGGGAGCCCTTTGCATCCTGCTTCCTGGCAGCGCCCTCTACTGTCCAATTGGTTCCAAGTGAAAAACAAGCTCCCAGGCTCATTGTCAAAGCAATAATGACTTAATGCCTACCTCAGGTAGGAGTTTCCACTAGTGTTTTTATAGGTGAAACCTCAGAGAGAGGTTGTGTGTCTTTTCATGGGGACTTGAAAAAGGCTTATGCTCATTGTGTTGTAGTGGTCTTGTATTTCCATAGTTACAGATACCTTTTAAAGAAAAAGTTGGCTTTTACACTCAGCTCTTTTCCAAAGCCTGAAATACAGATTAAAAATTAGATACATAAAGTATAGGTTTAAAGATTTTTGTAGAAGAGTAGTAAGGAGAGAATTATTGGTTTGTTTGTATAATCAGCAATATATTTAGATATGCCCCGAAACATAATAGAAAGTTACTAAGAAGTAAGCTTGATACATTCAATAGTACAGACGACTGACTGGACAGTGGAAAGGAAATGCCTCCACTCCTGTCCTGTGGACAGCTCTGTGTCACACACCAGCTTGAAGAACGGTAGAGGATTTCAGATTTAGTGACTAACTAGCCCAAGGTATATTTTGCTTCCTAAAATAGTCTTAGATCTTTCAACTGTAGAATAAGGCACTTAACTAGTTATAGAAAAACCACTGTAGGGCATTGCTTACTGATAATAATATCTGGAGATAAGAAAGAAAACTGTATTTGATTTTCTACCTTGTGTGGAATCGTCAGGTCCCTTTCATTTTATCTAGGCTTTCTGGAACAGCTAAGACATGTGCGAATGCTTTGTTCCTAAGGCATTCCAGTCACTTTAAAGGCATTTCCTGGGGATTGCCATCTTACTTTTCATATTTTTGTTATGTTACTTGACAGCACGTATAAACAACAGTAAAAATCTTTGAAAAGATTTTTCCAGAGAAGTTTTAGTGTTTGGAGATAAATACCCTAAGAGGTGTTGATGGTCTCTAGGAAACTGTGTGGTAAATCTTTAGTGGAAGATTACCCAGCCATGTTTATATAAATATGCACTTTTGTGCTGCTAGTTCCAATCTAATTTTGTTCAGCTCTGATAACAGTGAGTGCCTGTTTCAGTCCTCCACCCCTTAGATATCAGCAAAAGGTGAATTAATTACTTGTTGCTGTTACCAGATATGAAGCAACTTAAGGGAATGCTTTAGTTAGGGTTTTACTGCTGTGAATAGACACCATGACCAATGCAACTCTTATAAGGACGACATTTAATTAAAGCTGGCTTACTGGTTTAGAGGTTCAGTCCATTATCATCATCATCATCAAGGTGGAAACATGGCAGCATCCAGGCAGGCATGGTGCAAGAGGAACTGAGAGTTCTCCATCTTCCTCTGAAAGCTGCTAGAAGACTTCCTCCCACATGGTTAGGATGAGGGTCTTAAAGATCACGCCTACAGGGCCACACCCACTCCAACAAGGCCACACCTCTTAATAGAGCCACTCCCTTGGCCAAGAATATTTAAACCACCACAGGAAGAAGGGTTTTCTTTGTCATACAATCTGAGATCAGTGGCAGCAGAAGCCTAAAGTACCTGGACTCTGGTGTCTATAGGCAGAATACAGAGCACAGATAGGAAGTGAGCCCAGATGATAAGGCCTCATGGCCCGCTCCGCTCCCTGAAACACTAATCCACTTCCCCCAGCTAGGGTCCACCTTTGTGATTTCCCACAGCTCTCCAGGTCAGCACCACTAGCTGGAGACCAAGTGTTCAAACACAGGAGTCTATGGGGATGAGAGACAGGACACTTCACAGTAGACCACAACAAAATGGGTCTGGAAAACAAAACAGTAAGTTAGGTTTCATATCCTATGTAATCTCAGGGCAGTTTTGTGCAGTTTTGTCATTGCCTAACAAAACAAAACAGAGGGAAGGGTTGAAACTTAAAGAGAACAGTAGTGCAATCCAGGGAGGAAGCGAGTTCACGACAGTGCAGGCCACTCCAGACAGCAGCCGAGAGAGAGACAATAGCTGTGTACACAATACTAATGGGGTTAGAAAAAGACAGTTCATAGTAAACAACCTCATAGACGAGAGCCAGTGTGATGGACGTGGTTAGAAAGAGACAGTTTATACTAAATAATCTCTCAGACTAGAGTCATCTTTTGCTGGGAAATTAATATTTTTCTTTTTTAATTAATTAATTTATTTTATGTATATGAATATACTGTGACTGTCTTCAGATAACACCAGAAGAGGGCATTGGATCCCAATACAGATGGTTGTAAGCCACCATGTGGTTGCTGGGAATTGCACTCAGGACCCCTGGAAGAGCAGTCAATGCTTTTAACCACTGAACCATCACTCCAGTTCTAATCAATATTGTCTTAATGCATATGTCAATTTGAATTATCTTTAAAACTTAGGGTTAAAAGGACTACTTTATATGATTCAAATACATATATTTTTTTTTTCAGTTTTTCAAGACAGGGTTTCTCTGTGTAGCCCTGACTGTCCTGGAACTCACTCTGTAGACCAGGCTGGCCTCAAACTCAGAAATTGCCTGCCTCTGCCTCCTGAGTGCTGGGATTAAAGGCGTGCGCCACCACTGCCCGGCTTCAAATACATATTTTTAAAGAATGACATATTCTTAGGGCTTGTGGCTACCAAATAGTCTTCTAGGTGCTGAAAATCAGAGGTTAATCTAAGCTGGTCTGAAGGTGCACACCTTTAAATCAAGCGTTCTGGAGGGAGAGGTAAGCAGATCTCTATGAATTTGAGGCCAGCCTGGTCTTCATAGTGTGTTCCAGGCCAGCCAAGACTATATAGTGAGATCCTGTTTCAAGCAAAGCAAAACACCAAGAAACAAAGAGGTTAATTACCTACACACATTCTTAGCCTGGTAGTGGTGGTGCACACCTTTAGTCTCAGCACTTGGGAGGCAGAGGTAGGTGGATCTCTGAGTCTGAGGCCAGCCTGGTCTACAAGAGGGAGCTATACATAGAGAAACCCTGTCTCCAACAAAACAAAATAAACAACAATCAAACCAAAGTGTAATCACCTATGCATCTTCGTGAGTAACCCAGCATGCAATAGAATGTGTATATGTAGGAGATATTGTTTTTTAAAGGCTGTTAGGATGCAATCACTATGGTGTTTGAGGTAGTTCCAGGCATGATGGTTTCACATAAAGAATGCGCAATCCAGGCATGTTTAGTGTGTCAAGAGATGTCACCGAGGAGGCATAAGGTGGTTGTGTGAAGGACATCAAAGCACTTTGGTGTGACTGGTACCAAGGGGCCATGATAAGTCAAAGAGATAGATATCTATGTTTGGGCTGGTAGCATCAGAGAAAGGAATTGGCATATTTATTTTTAAGCCACCATGACCATGTAGTTTCACTTAGGATTGCTTTAAAGAATTCAAAATTTTATGCTTATGTTGTTTCCGTATAAATTGAACAAAACAAAGAAGTCAGAAGTTTGAAATTTATGAGCTAGATTTTCATTTTGTAAGATAAAACTCAGGAATGAATTAGACGGAGGGGCCAAAATGAGCTTTTGATGAATGTTTTCATGTGTCCTCATCCACAGCTGTCATGTAAGGTGAAGCATTTCAGCTTCATAAATCTGACGTCTCTTGTCCAAGGCAGACCCAGGGCACCTGCCTCTTGAATCTCTTTGAAGTAGAAGGCCCCCTTTTGCTTTGTTTTCTGTTTTCTTCAGAGTGTTGCTCTGGGGCCCAGGTTGACCTTGGACTGAGAATCCTCCTGTGTTGGTCTCTGGAGTGTTGGGATTACAGGCTTGTTCCTCTTTACAGCCTAGACTGCCATTCTGCTGAACTTCAGCTGCACAGTTAATAAAAGGGCTGGTATGAAGGGTGTTAAGACCGAGAATCTCTTCTGGCCATCCCTGCCCACTTTCGGAATCCTCTCTCCGTTGTCTCCAACCTGTTCCCTCTTGTCCACAGATATTGCAATTGCTGCTCCGTATGGTGGTGAAGATAAAAAGGGACTTGTTTATATCTTCAATGGAAGGTCCACAGGCTTGAATTCGGTGCCATCTCAAATCCTCGAGGGGCAGTGGGCTGCTCAGAGCATGCCCCCAAGCTTCGGCTATTCAATGAAGGGAGCTACAGATGTCGATAGAAATGGATATCCAGGTGCTTTTCTACAGATATGTGTGACTCTGAGCTTTTTCAGTCCCCAAAGTATTAATATTAATTATTCTTTTCTTGTTTGTCTTCCCATTTAATGTTTAAACACTGATGAAGACTTTAAACAGCCCTGTTTGATGGGAGTGTACAATATGAAATGAAAAGCCAAATGTACATTCCAAGGTTTTAAAATGGCATCCACTGCTTTTTGTTTCTAAGGAGCTAGTATTTTAATGAACTGGTGCAATCACTCTGTATGTGCGTGCGTGCGTGCGTGTGTGTGTGTGTGTGTGTGTGTGTGTGTCTGTGTGCATACATTGAGTGCACCTGCATGTGGAGGCCAAGAGGTCACATCTTCTGTTTGCCTCTGACACCTTATGTTTTGAGACAAGGTTCATTACTGGAGCTCATAAATTTGTCTATGCTGGTTGAGCAAGCCTAGAGATCCTGCTGTCTCTCCCCCTAGAACCATGCTAGGATTACAGGTGCATAGCACCATATCTGGCTTGAGTGTTGGGGAATAGAAGGTCAAGTCCTCATGATTTGTGCAATAAGAACTTTACTCATAGAGCCATCCGCCTGTCCTGGACCAATCACTCTGATTTAATAACAAAACAAAACAGGTACCATTTCACCAAATTTCCCCAACAGTAGCGTTGTGGAATTTAGTTAGCCGAGGTCACGATAAGGCCATTTTGTAGATGTGAAAGTAAGTGAAAAGGGCTCACCTGACCCAGGTCTCCCATGGAGTTAATCTGTTAGACTGAGACCATCAGTTTAGGTTTCTACATCCTTTGAGTATTGTAGTGGACTTAGAATTAAAATTGATCCTTTCTTTACATGGAATAAAATTTCAAAGACCCAGATGATCTCTGTTGTTGAAGTAGCCACTCTGGATTCTGTAAGCTTGGTGCCATGCTTTAGAAGTGAGACATGAGGTTTGTCTATGAGCTGGCATTATTCCAGAGCTTTGTTATGAGTGCAGTATGTGCACTACAAAGCTTGGTATCACAAAATGTATCGTTCTATTTCCCTGATGCACTTATACTTTGTGATTGTTTGAGGCACTTTTTTTTTTTAAATGTACACTAGGCTGTCCTGGAACCCATAATCCCCCTGCCTTTGCCTTTTGAGTGGCTGTGATTACAGGTGTGTGCAGCATCATGCCCAGATCATTCATTCATTCAGATGAATATACATATATATTATGTGCATATATAAATGTATGTTTTTATTATTTTATATGAATGGGTGTTTTATTTGCATATATGTTTCATGTATTCAGTGCCTACAGAGGCCGGAAGAGGGTGTCACTCCCCCCCACCCCCAAACTGTAGTTATAGACAATTGTGAGTCACTTTGTGGATGCTGGAACTAAACTTAGATCTGTAGGAAGAGCAGCCAGTGTTCTTTAACTGCAGAGCCATTTCTTCAATTATATATGTATAATATATATTTTTATTTTTTCATGTGGTTTTGGCTAGCTAGAAGTATGAGGGGTAAGAGTCAGGTAGTTAAAATGATTAATGGGGTGGATAGTGGGTCTGAGGAAAAAATAATTGAGTAGTTTAGGTTGTTTTTGTCATTATGTCATGGTAATGTGAGGTTAGTAAGACTGATTAAGAAGCTGCATGAGGTTGTGTTGATTCAGGTTTTTGTGATTTTTGAGAGTCAGGTTAGTGGGAGGAGTATTAGTTATGGAAAGATGATTTTTAGCATTGTAAGAGGTTAAGGTTTTGTACGTAGTCAGTTCTGTAGGTGTTTGAAATTTTGACTAGGAGTGCTAGTCCTACTGCAGCTTCGCATGCTGCGAACACTAAGATTGTGATAGGGGTTGGTAGGGAGATTATGGAGTTTGGGTGTAGGGTGGCTGTTGAGGTTGTAATAAATAGGCACAGTATCATCCCTTCTAGACAGAGGAGGGTTGATGTAAGGTGTGAGCGGACTATGAGGGTTCCTAGCGGTGAAACGGCTAGCGTAACATTTAGAAGAGGACATGTCATTGTCGGTAATTATGATCATATGCATATCTAATGAGTCAAAATCATTCATTTTAATTAAACTAATTGCCAATTATTTTGCCCATTCTAGTCCTTTTTGTAATCATTCATAGGCTAGTCCTAGAGATAGAATAGTCACTAAAATGAAAGCTGCGAATATTATAGTAGTGACACTGCTGTTTGAATTGCTCACGGAAGGGGAAGTAACAGGGCCGTTTCTAGGTCGAATAATAGGAATGTGATGGCTGCTAGGAAAAATCTTATTGAGAAGGGTAAGCGCGCAGAGCTTGTAGGATCAAATCCACATTCATATGGGTTTGCTTTTTCTGAGTATAAGTTTATTTGAGGTAGTCAAAGTACGATTGATTAAATTATATATATACATATATATAATACATATATAATTTAACAAAATAACACCGTGCATTATTTGCTCTTCATTGTGTATTTTATTCTTTGAAACATTATTTTAAAACATGAATTTCATATTTCCCATTCTAACAAATAACTGTCGTATCTTATTTTACCTTTATTAAATATATTTTTTGTTGTTGTTGTATGCCTCTAAACATTTCCATAGGACAAAATTCTATATCTGTTATTTCAAAGGCACCCACTCGTGTGCGTGTGTGTGTGTGCATGTGTGTGTGTGTTGTGTGTTGTGTGTGCGTGCGTGTGTGTTGTGTATGTTGTGTGTGTCGTGTGTGCTGAGGTGTGCTGGTACTTTACTTATGTGAGGTTCTGGTGCCTGAGGAGATTAGAGGATGTGTGTGGAGTGTCACCTGGAGTGTCACCTGGTTGATTCTCGCCTTTCCACCTTATTTGAGACAAGATGTGTGTGCTCCTGCAACTTTGCTGGCTTGGGAGCTTCTGGAGAGTCTCATCTCCAAGGGGGAGCATGTCAGGATTAGAGACAGTTGCACAACAGTGTCCAGTGCTTGTAAGCACCAAACCATCTCTTTAGCCCTCTAAAATGTTATTGTTTACTTGAAGGAGAGTCTCACTGATGATGAGCGTTTATTCACTGTTTTGAAATAGTTTGGCCTTGTGGATATTATCTTAAAGAATAAATCTTTGAGAATAAAACCTGGGAGCCGTAAACATGCCATAGAATAATGCATATTTTAAAAACCATTTGTATTATTAATATTTTTTTTCTTTCTCAAGACTTAGTTGTAGGAGCTTTTGGTGTGGATCGAGCTGTCTTATACAGGTATGTTGCATATACTTTAATACAGGAATGTTTTAAATTATTTGAAAAAATTTTTATTTAAATATTCATTTGAATTTCAGTTTGATTTTCTTGAAGTAGTATCAATTATTTGTTCTATTCAAGGTTTGCTGCAAATATTATATATTCAAGAAACTCTCAAAGAATAGAAAGCTATAGTTTTTAAAAATTATATTTTAAAGACTATTCAGAATTTTCCCTCATTAGCCTTTAAATTTTGTGTGAAGACATTGTCCTGCATTTTTAGTCATTCTTAAAATGTAGGGGTAGTAGCTGGGAGTGTCTTTGAAAACACTGGGCTTGGGCCCTCTGCCCCAACAAAAATGAATTTAAGATGATAAAGGTTTACATTTTTGTAGAAGAGGCAGTGAAACTAAGTTGGTACTTGTGCCTCAGTGTTACATGACCATAAAGGGGGTATGTCATAAACATCAAAACTCTTTTATTTAAACTAGAGCATGGCATACAAATTCTCATTTTATACATGCTCTCAGTGCTATGGGTCATCATGTCCTCTGCCTCAGAACACTGCTGAGCTCTTAAATAGGTTGAGGTTCTTGCACTGTTAAGGGCTGAACTTGGCAAGAAAGTTAGCACTGGAGCTGTGTAAGGCCCTGTGATCCATCAACTTCATCATAGCCACGAGAATGTAAACGTACAGACTCCAGCCGGGTGTGGTGGTGCACACCTTTAATCCCAGCACTTACGAGGCAGAGACAAGGAGATCTCCATGAGTTCGAGGCCAGCCTGGTGTACAAAGCCAGTCCAGAATAGATAGTCAGGGCTGTTACACCGAGAAACCCAGTCTCAAACTACAACAAACAAACAAACCACCACCACCACCACCACCACAACAACAAAAACCCTTATAGACTTCCAGGATTTATTATTTGAAGCAGCCTCATTGATCTGACCCCATTGTTCTTTAATGTAAAACATAGACTTGTGTATCTGAACTTTGCAAAACTGTAGTCTCAAGTTGAATATTCCTTATTTGAAATGCTTGGGACCAGAGTGCTTCAAGTATTTGGAGAGAGCCAGTTAAGCATTAAGCGTTTCTAGTCCAAAACTTGAAATAGTTCAAAACATTTTTGACTATCTTGTTTGTTCTCAAAATGTTGTAGGTTTGAGAATCCATAGTGCTTTATAATTTGGATTTCAGGATGTGGGGATGCTCAGATATATTTTAGTTCATTGTTTTAGTTTTTAAATTATTGTTAATAATTAACATAATTAATACATTGTTATAAAATTATCATTAATAAACACTTGCATGAGGTAAGTATTTAAGAAATTTAAAGGGTGAAAATGGATTGGAGAGCTAGCCCAGCAGTTAAGAGTGGAGTTAAGAGCACGTACTGTTCTTGCAGAGGACCCAAGTTCAGTTCCTGGCATCTCTATCAGGCCTGTAACTCCATCTCCACAGGATCTGGTGTTCTTTTCTGGCTTCTGTAGGCATCTGTGCACACCCCCAACCATCTTCCACCCCAAATGCACAAAATTAAAATAATAAAAGCAAATATTTAAAGAGTAAAATAAGCGTATGTGTGCCGTACTGTGAATATTCTCCTCATTAAGAAGTCCTTTTTAAGTTTGCATTAAGTGTGATCTGTAGGTGTTCTGCCTGGGTTGCAGGGTCTGTTCTCCTTTCCTGTACATATGCCTATCAGCACAGGTAGGTTTGTGGCACACCCATTTCTCCCCATTGTTTTCTCTAATTAGCTGGGTGCCCTATAGCTAGTAATAGTTGTCTCTATTGTGCTGAACTCAGGTAGGCTGATCGATGGTCTCACTTGCCTGGAACTGAACAATTGCCAAGATGCAGGACTGAATTAGGTCAGCTGTGGGTAAAATGAGACAATCAGCCATCTTAGGTTTACATCTAGGGTAGGACAATTGTCGTTGCTATTACCAATAGTAATGGGTATTGAATTGCATCTGTAGAGAATGAGAATTTAATCAATCTGTTTTTAAATAACCTTTTTCTCCTTTTCCTTCCCTCCCTCCCTCCCTCCCTCCCTCTCTCCTTCTCTCATTTAAAACTAGAGCCAGACCGGTTGTCACTGTAAATGCTGGCCTTGAAGTGTACCCTAGCATTTTAAATCAAGACAATAAGATCTGCCCATTGCCTGGGACAACTCTCAAGGTTTCCTGGTAAGGATCTTTATTTAGTAGTGGTGATGATTAATAGTTTAGTCATTGTATGAGCAATACAAAGTTAGCTGGCAGGGCTGAAATAAAAAAAGCCCAGGCAGTTTCTGTGAATGCAGTCTAGATACATGTCACAGATTAGGTTATAGAAGTCGACTTTCAAGGAAGCTATCTGGACGGTTCCAGAAATAGTTTATAGTTTAGTATGAGAAAGATTTTTAATGTATTATATGGTCAAAAGTGTATTCAAGAAGAAGAAAAAGGTAAGCAGACCTCAAAACATTTTAATTTTAATTAGAAATAGGCCCTTCTGAAATTTTAAGTTTATAAAAGGATGGGTTTTTTCTCAGACTTCATATGTGAAAAATGTTACAAAATTATTTTTTCTGATATTTTGTCTTTGCTTGCTACACACATACACACACATACTCTATTTTTCATAAGTTTAGTATGTGAGTTCTCTGTATCATAATTTCTTTTTTATCTTAAATATGAAATTTCCATGAGTTTTGCTACATTTCATTTAACTGTACTCTAGTTTTAAAATCGATTCATGTTATTTTAAAAAACTTGAAAAATTTTCATGTATGTCCAAATAAATATAAAACTTAACTACTAAAGAGTCTTGACTTGCCGGGCCATGATGGCGCATGCCTTTAATCCCAGCACTTGGGAGGCAGCGGCAGGCGCATTTATGAGTTCGAGGCCAGCCTGGTCTACAGACTGAGTTCCAGGACAGGGCTACAGTGTCTTGACTCACATGTAATGAGAGCAGCTTGCCTTGAGGAACATCGTTCATGGTCCTTTACAGAAGATCGGATAGAACTTACGGGTATGATCTGAAATGAGTCTGAGAAGGACATTTTCCTGGTTTTCTTGAATGATTACTACAAACATTGAGAGTTTGCATTTCTTATTTGCCGTTGGATTATGCTAAGCAGTCTGTAACACTAGCTAGCTCTTTGGTTGGTTGGCAATCAAGCCATTTAGGGTTTAGCTGACATTTTTAGTGCTCTTGTCTGCTCTCACCTTTCCTGTGAGTGCTGGTAAGTGCTGCTAATGTAGTCAACATTAGAGGGCTTCCAGTGGGATACCTAGAGGAGGGTATGCAGATACAACCCCGTTTGACAGAAGAGCCCGGGCTCTTCTAACAAATATATTTTGCTTCATATTTCAGTGAGTAAGAGGCCATGTCTCAACAACCAGTCAGAGAATGATAGAGGAAGACCCTAAAGCGCCCTGCTATCCTCCATGTGTGTACACATAGGCGAGCTCCCCCTTCATGTGTACATACATGTGCATACAACCACACAGACAATTAATACATAGATAAATACTAGAAGAATATTAAAACCTAAAGAAAGATGAGTTTTATTTATTTATTTTTTTGGTAATGCAGACTCTACCATTTGTTCTCTGCATTTGTCAATTCAACAAACCATGGAGAGAAATAGACAGTAAAAATCGTATCTGTTCTGGAGGTGTGCAGATTTTTTTCTTATCGTTCCTTAAAAATGCCATACAGCGGAGATATTCACATAGTACTTACATTGTATTAAATGTTTAACTGTTCTGTGGGTGGGTGACCTACAGTTGGAAGATGTCAGCTGTCAGCAGACACAACACCGCTTTATATCAGAGCCCCTAGGTCCACTGATTTTGGTGTCAGGGCATGAATGGCTGGTTGCTAGAACCATTTCCCAGCACTCTGGATACTAGGGCAGAATTACATTTGAAATGTGAGATTTGGGTGGTATTCAGTTTTCAGTAATATACCTAAACTAGATTGTAGAATTTACATTTGGAAACGTTTTTTCTTACAGTTTTAATGTCAGATTCTGCTTAAAGGCGGATGGCAAAGGAACACTTCCGAGGAAGCTCAGTGAGTATCTTGTGCTTCAGGGCACACCATGCAGTTCGTTATTCAAGTAGCAGTTATCATTTGAACCTGAATGTTTATGCTTGAAGACATTTAAGATTAAATAATTATGTATCATTACTTTCTTTGGCAGCTCATAGGTCAGCTCAGAGGCAGTATTTTTGTTGCTGGACACTGAGCATAAGAATGGTACATAGGAGGCAGCATTTAGGGTGTTGAGTGGTTAATAATAGGAGGTAATGGGGCCTGGGAAGGTGTCTTTGTTTATGCATCTGTGCACCACTGAGAGAAAGGGAAGGCCTTCCCCTTCCTTGGAAAGGTGTAAAGTCTGTGTCGCTGCATCTAGTCTGTGGTGCCGACAGACACCATTCCTCTATGCTGAAATGATTGATGTGGTCTGAGGGCCAGGTTTGCCGGTTGAATGGATAGTGACTTCTGCTAGTGAGTAGGGCAGGCTGGAGAAGAAGGCTAAAGGAGCTGCTCTCAGTGTGAATATGCAGAGGCTGGCAAGCAGGACCTCACTGGGAGATCAGATTTATGTAGAGACCACGAGGGAATGAGAGAGCAGAGGGATGCCCCTAGGACTGTTTAAGTCTGTGGTGGAGTGAGCTCACGTTGTCTGAGGAGCCACAAGGACAGACGGTATAGCTATGTAGGCCAGAAAGGGGATACACCCGCATTCGAAATTAAACCCCTAAAGAAATATACAAAAAAACTTGAGGTTTTAAAAATTGGCACTATAAGTTCCTTTAAATCATATTAATTTTAAGTGATTTGTAACCCATTAGATTCTTGGCTGTGTGCTTTAGAAGGGACATATTCAGCTGTCATGTTAAAGGGCAGCTTCATTAGAAATACCGTTGCAAGTGATATAAACTGTTCATAATACTCAATGTAATGATATGGATGCACATTATCAATCAATACTTACCCAAATCCACAAGACATTTGCTACTTGCATTAATTAGTAGAAGTTTTGTGTGTGTGTGTGTGTGTGTGTGTGTGTGCCTATGTTTACTGTGAGGGGGATGGAAACCAATGGGAAAAGTCTTAATTTACTTCTGTTTCAGTTCGTGAACATCCTTACTTAGCTTAAGTTAAAAGCAAAATTTTTCCCCTCCGATAACTTGGCTTCATTACTGTCATTGTAATTACACATGACATTTTTGGGGGGACAAGTGAACTATTTAGTTATTAGTTCTGGAATTAATGTTTTGCCATCTCACCACCATCCTTAGGCATTTAAATGAATTTAGAAGGAAGTTGCTTTTCAGAAATGAGTATCTCTGCCTGCAGGAAAAGTCTAGATCGCTAGGACAGCAACGTGCCCACAAGGAATGTGTTGGTCATAAACGCTTTGGTTTGTATAGACTTCCAGGTGGAGCTTCTTTTGGATAAACTCAAGCAAAAGGGAGCCATCCGACGAGCACTGTTTCTCCATAACAGGTCCCCGGGGCACTCTAAGGACATGACTGTCTTCAGGGGGGGACAGATGCAGTGTGAGGAGCTGGTCGCCTATCTTCGGGTAAGACACTTCCTACACCGTTAACTTTTCCTTGTAGTTGCCCCTTCGTTCATGTATATGACTGCTTCCTGCCTGTAAATTGGAGTTTAGTTGAAATGAAAAGCTCAGAGAAATACACCTGAGAAAATTGGCTTTTCCAGTGTCAAAGCCAATGTCAAAGGTAGAGTTTATTCCTGTCAGATGGATGTTCGAAGAGGCTACAGTGTTACTGAATGAGTCGTGAAGAAATTTATTTCTGGAAATATTGCTGGACTCTCAAGTCTGCAAAACTCTCCAGTTTCCAAAAAGTAAGCAATCCACTACAAATTCCCAGTGGCTAAGTTTAAAATCTGAGCTGTGAAATTATGTGTGAGTCTAGTATGAGGTGAGAGATGGCGCCTGAAGCAGGGATGGGCTTGATTGTAGACGCCAGCCAGGGATTGAGTTTTAACTGAAGCCTTTTGCAGCTTGAGACTTGTTATGATCCTTGGGTGACACCTGGACTCTAGCATGATGGAGCACAGGGCCCTTGCATAGGGGTAGTCCAGTTTGGGAATCAGGTGATGTTCAGTCAAAGCAGGAATTGTTTGTCTATTGTATGTATTTGTTTTACTTGTGTGTATGTATGCATGTATGTATGTATGTATGTGTATCATGTATGTGCCTGGTATCTTATCTATATCTATCTGTCTGTCTATCTGTCTCTCTATCTATCCATCCCTTTAAAGGCATATCCCAGATATTAAGGCTGTCTATTACGCTTTCTTTTAAAATTATATGTATGGCTGTTTTGCCTGCATGTACCATATTCATGCCTGGTGCCCATGGTGGTCAGAATATGGCATTGGGTCCCCTGGAAACGGAGTTACAGATGATTGGGAGCTACCATTTGGGGGTCATCTGAAAGAGCAGCCAGTGCTCTTAACCGCTGAGCCATCTCTCAGCCCCTAGGCTTTCTTAAAGCTTTTGTCACCTCCTAGTCTCACCAAACCTTAACCACGTAGACTTGTGGTGGATACCGAAGATCCAAACCACTTTAGGAATCCGTAATAAGAAAATAAGTTGAGAAAATCGATTGGAAAAAAGACAGAGAATGTGATTTTAGGTAAAAGCAATTAGAATGGAGAACTATTTAAGTCAAATTATCTTGATAATTACAATGGACTAGCATAGGAGGAGAATATAGGGAAAATGCATGTGTACTTTAAATGCTGTTTAAGTTACATGAAATATCTGACATTTTAAAAAATGAACAAGCATCTACATAAATTTTGAAATAAAAAGTGACATAAGGATAGATAAAATTTAGACTTAAATTATATGATTTCTTAACTAATTAATATGTGGGAAAACTTGGATTAAAAAAAAAGTAATTCTTAGGCATACATAACACACCTGCCATAAGGAGATACAAAAACCCAACAGCTATAGGATCATCATATGATTATATATAACTACTTTTAAAATGGAAAGGTAATCAAAATTGTCAGGTTGGCCTTGAAGCATGCTTTGTAGCTAAAGATGACCCTAGATTCATGATCCTCCTGCCTCCACATCTCAAGTCCCCATTTCAACAAACAAACAAACAAACTTTACAGATAGGAACATAAGACGTAAGGCCTAGATGATTTTTAATGCAATATTATAATTTGGGAAAGAGCCATTTCTGAAAGTAAACTAACTTCAAGAGAATAGTAAAACTGGAAAATTTCTAACGTTCTATGAAGCTTGACCTATGTCAAGTTAACAAATCAATAAGTAGACCAAGCTGAATTCATTCTAGGCTGGACGAACATTGAGAATTTAGAAGGAGAACTTTCTACATGAATAAAGAAGGGAATAAAAGCAAGACCATTTTACGGACCTGCAGAAAAAACCTGTGATCTGATGAACCACTGAGGATGTGTTTTAGAGGCAGTTATAACTGTGAACAAATCCAAGTTTAAATTTAATCCAAGTCTGCTTGTTAACTAGTCCAGGTGTGATGGGTAGACGCTCATTCATTGCTGAGGATTAGTCCAGGTGTGAGGGGT